>CAIGQZ010035043.1:13159529-13171883 GCA_903798205.1 Danio tinwini | reverse complement strand
TTATTTATTTATTTATTTATTTATTTATTTATTTATTTATTTATTTACTTTATTTATTTATTTATTTATTAAAAATGCTCCATTATCAAAAAGCTAACAATTTCAGTTATAGCTACTAAACACCACCTATTGCAATGAAAGGATAAAGGACTATTGGCAAACCAATTATTTAAAAAAAATCTATGAAAAATCTATTTCTAAACTCAGGCATGTCCATAACACACTGTATCTAAAACGTTTTTAGGAACCTGTCTACATCTGTCACAAATAAGGTCTAGCTCAGGTTGCAATCTAAATAAGCTAACTTTCGACCAGTGAAACCAGTGAACTACTTGAAGTTTCGCAACTACGTTTTTATCATATTGATGATGAATAAATCTTCTTAATAATTTTCTGCCAAAATCTCCGAAATTTGTTACCTCAATTCTACCCCAATTTTTAGAATGAAAAGCTGAGCTGTTCATATCTAATATATTTATACACATTCAAATTATTCTCAAAATGTTCATATTCCCAGACATAAACAACATAATGTGCTTTTTATATGTGATTTTGACATATTTTGAATGTATTTGACAGTTATGTAAAATACTTTGATTATTACTTACATGGCGCCCCATCTGACAGTCATCATTGTGTGTGTGTGTGGATAAAAATATCTATAGATGGTTTAACTGACAAAGATATTAAATTTAGCTTGTTTATTTTGGAATAACTGAGGCTGTAAGTGTTTTTTAAACTTCATTTTTTTATACATATACATATAGAGCAATTTACAAATAGCTAGACATTCCATATTAGCAGCAGAAGTTCAAATAATAAAATAAGTAACAATATTAATAGATTAAAAACAAGAAACGCATACCTGTTTAATACAGCTGAGAATAAAAGAAGGTTCCTTACTGATGAGTTAATTTTCAATATGTCCAAATACAAAGTAGCAGGTGCCCATCTTTGTATAAAAATATCCAAAATGTTAAATTTGAAGTTGGGCAGTCATATACCCATTCTGTGGATGGATTCAAGTTTTTTTCTATTTTCTGAGCTATTGTTTGAGAGTGTGGCTTTATCCAATTAATTGTTGTAGTTTTTGCGCACTTAATAAAAGTATATGTAGTATATATCTCTGTTTTCATCGTATACATCATGCTGTATCCCTTCCATCCAGGAAGCAGGAGCTCATTTGTGTTCAGAGACAAACATTTTTCATCTTTAATTATACTGTGTTATCATTTTTAATGTCTAGTTATTTTTCACCCGCCCTAATATATAACATATCTAATTATGTCTTGGGTGCTTTATAGATGCTTATAAGACATACAAATTGTGCATACACATGTTTAGTGAAAAGGCAGCATGGTAGCTCAGTGGTTAGCACAGTTGACTCACAGCAAGAAGGTCTCTGGTTCGAGTCCCGGCTGGGTCAGCTGGCATTTCTGTGTAGAGTTTGCATGTTCTCTTTCCTCCAGGTGCTCCGATTTCCCTCACAATCCAAACACATGCTATATAGGTGAATTGGATGAACTAAATTACCTGTAGTGTATGAGTGTGTGTGAATGTGAGAGTGTATGGGTGTTTCCCAGTACTGGATTGTGGCCGGAAAGGAATCCGCTGTGTAAAACTTATGCTGGAATAGTTGGCGGTTCATTCCACTGTAGCGACCCCTGCTTAATAAGGGAGTAAGCCGAAGGAAAATGAATGAATGAATGAATGAATGTTTAGTGAATGAGAATTTTTGCCTCTGTCCAAAAACGAGTGTTTAATGCAAAATATATAATAATCAATGCACAACATATTTGATTTGAAAGTTGTTACATTCTGAGAGATTTATCATAACACTTAACAGTTATATTATACCTTTTAAAAAGTCTAAAATGATGCCATTAACAGCATGAAACAAAATGAAAAGCGCTGTTGAATCAGCCTCTGCTTATTATTAAATCATATCTCCTTGCAGTCTCTTTGTGTTCCACCCAAAGCATCATAACAGCAGCTAATAAAGTATTTACCACAATACATAATGCGTAGCCATGACAAATATCCACGCTCTCCGTCCTGCGTGATACAGCACCGCGGTGTTAGAGATGACAGTATCGCATTCTCGAGTCCTTAGAAATCTGGCATCGCATTAATAGCTTATTAGGCTGATGTAAGGCAGCGTCCTTGACTGAAATCTTGGTAGCTTTTTTCTGAGAAGCCTGTTGTCCATCCTGATGTCTGCCCTGTCAGCTATGGCCTTCTCTGCATGCTTGCAGGTTTCGTGTTTGTCCTTGCTTGTTATTATTGTTTATCTTGTTTGTCAATCACCCGTATCGTCTGCCATTTCGACATCGCCTTCATCCATATTCATGAGCCCTCATTACCTGGCTCGTTGGTTGGTTGTGGGGCATGGCGACGGTGCCAGCCTTTGTTCTTGAGACTAACAACAGGTGACTGGAGCAGGCTGGTGTATTGTTACAGTAGCTGTCGTTTGCATAGTGAAGAAGGTATGTTCAGGACAGAGGTGTGCCAGGCTTCCAGTTTAACGTCTAAGCAGAAAGCAGCATTCACCCCCCTTGAGTTTAATTGACGCTTAAACCTGGTTTATACTTCTGCGTCAAATGATGGGCGTGACCCACGGCACATGCAATGCGCATAGCCGTGCATTTATACTTCTGCGTGCTGTTTTGCTCTGCATCTACACTTCTGAAACACTTGCTGGCAGTGTTTGTTCCTCTGTGTCGAGTTTCTTCGCTGGTGTTTTGTGTTTTTCTAAATGCTGCCTTAATGTACAAGTGGCCCATACTCGCTCATTTTAAGGCTGGAATCGGCAGACGTGCAACAACTAATTACAAGTCTCTATCCGGAGCTCCATTACAGGACTCCACACTTGTAAACACTCACTGCATCGAGTTCGCGCGACTCTCACCTCCGCCCACACTGGTCAGCGCTACCAAGCCGACCAATCACAGAGCTTGTGCTACGCATTGTGTTGCAACGTGTAGTTAAATTTTTTTGAGAGGTGCGCATCAGTCGCTGACGGCCACAGCAAGGGCTATGCGAACACACATAGGTTGCGCAGTAGCATACGTGTGCGCTTGATGCAGAAGTATAAATCAGCCTTTAGTTTTTTGGGCTTCATTGTAGCATTGACTGTGTGAAATGGTAATTCAAAAACAGCTTTGTTTATGTGGTGTACCATCATGTTGATTTATTTGGCATTATTTAAGATGTAATATGAACTGAACAAATGCAATGTGGCAAAGTAAAAGATACAGGAACTAGTTAAAAATTTAGCATTTAAAACAAAAAAGGTGTATATTTATTTGCATCAAATAATGAAATAAAATAAAAAAAACATAAAAAATGTCTTAAAATATATATTTAAAATTTATTATAATTTAATTTAGTAAAATTGTGTTACATGAGAATGAAATAAAATAAATAAATAATAAATACATAGAAGTAAAATACTACTACTACTACTACTACTACTACTACTACTACTACTAATAATAATAATAATAATAATAATTATTATTATTATTATTATTATTATTATTTAGTTCAATTTTTAGCTACATAAAAAAATTTATTACTGTCTTTACAATAAATATAAAAAATACAATAACAAAATGTAGTTTTGTGAAAATAATAGAAATAAAGAATGCATTTTACTGAAAATGAAAACCAGAATATATACACCACAAAACAACAACAACAAAGATGATAATAGTAATACGAGTAATAATTTTAGTTAATACATGTCTTCATTCATTTCATTTTCTGAAAGCCCACAAGAATCCAGTGATTTTATTAATAATTGCTGTAATTAGATACACTTTATGACAAAAAATCTTGTCATCAATCCCAGTTGTAAAAGCAACAAATAATAACTTGACTTCTAGTTGATCATTTGGAAAAGTGACAGAAAGTCGATTTTTCAGATGAATAATCTGTTGAACTGCATCTCAGTCATCACAAATACAGAAGACCTATTGGAATCTGCATGGACTCAAGAATCTCACAAAATTTAGTTAAGTGAAGGAAAAATCATGGTTTGGGGTTACGTATCCTGTTCTGATGGCAACATCAACAGCCTGAGGTGTCAAGCTGCCCATTACATTACAAACTACGGGAGAGGGCAAATTCTTCAGCAGGATATCACTCCTCATACTTTATCCTCCACATCAAAGTTCCCGAAAGCAAAGAAGGTCAAGGTGCTCCAGGATTGGCCAGCCCAGTCACCATTAATGAAGATTATTGAGCAGGTCTGGGGTAAGATGAAGGAGGAGGCATTGAAGATGAATCCAAAGAATCTTGATGACCTCTGGGAGTCCTGCAAGAACGCTTTCTTTGCCATTCCAGATGCCTTTATTAATAAGTTGTTTGAGTCATTGCAGAGATGTAAGGATGCAGTCCTCCAAGCTCATGGGAGTCATACACAATATTCATTTTTTACCACTACACCATGACACTATATTCTATGCTGTACATTATTTCTGTTAAGTGACAAGACTTTTGTCAGACCTTACTGTCTTAATTAAATAATAAAAAATTAAGGCATGATCATATTTTATTTTGTTAAAATAAGCGTAATCTACAGGCCTTTGCCTTTTATATAAGTCACTTCTGATACCAAATAATCAACTAGAAGTCAAGTTATTATTTTTTTGTTTCTAAAACTTGGATAGGCGACAAGATTTTTGTTAGGTAGTGTACATTTTAATTGTTTGTTTGTAATTGTTTCTTTTTTTTTTCCTGTGGACAGATGATTTACTTTAATAATACTATAAATATTAGTCCAATAACATTAACTTACATCATTCACATTGCATCCTACTTATTTTTTTAAGCCTTTACAATATACACCAGACTGCTTAGGTGTCAGTGCTCTCCATATCCTGGAAATGATAAATAAATAAATAAATAAATAAATAAATAAATAAATAAATAAATAAATAAATAAATAAATAAATAAATAAATAAATAAATAATGTTTTAAAAAAAACTAAATAAATGTAATAGCAGGTCTGTCAGCTTTACTAGCTCAGTTCATCACCAACCCAAATATAATTACTTTCTTTTTTTTTATTTCTCATTTAGTTTAATGCGATTTCAGTTTCTGTCACCCCAGGTTTGTCGCCTGTCAGTCTCCAACTGTGGCTAGTGTCTGTGGCAGTCTAAGGTGTTGGTTTGATTTAACAGAGTAAAGATTCCTTTCGGATCTGTCAAGAGTGTGACTCTCTAGATTACACTAATGCCGTCTGCACAAACCCTCTAATGTGCCACATGTTGTGCCCATTGAGGAAAACTACTCTCCTGTGGTTGTGTTTTTTACCGTCTCTCTCCAAGATCGCCTTCACACCTATACAGTAGTAATGATTTGTTGTTATTCCCTTAGACGCCTCTTTTATTAAAACTGTTCCCTTTACCATATCCAATATATATATCTTAAAATAGTCAGCTGTGTTTTGGTGCAAGTTCCTGGGAAGTGTGTGATTACACTGGCAGTTGCAGCCCTGTGTTATTAAATTGTGAGCCACAGCTGTGAAAAAAAAGGCCAAAAAAAAATGACCTAATTTTAGACCGATGCTGTATTGCACCCTAATTAGATAGAAGCTGTTTGCATTGACGGTGTCATGATAATTACCCTGCTTATTTATTACTTTTTTGGGAGTTTGATAAGGACCGCTTGTGTATTAGGTTTCTAAGAGATAAGGTGACTAACTCATCAAATGCGTGCAATTCTGAATCATGTGCTCTACATTGTGTAAAAAAACAGATTTGCTCTTATCTTGAGCTGTTTATTGCTCTTTCTCAAAGAGGCAGCGCATTGAGTCATTTGTGTTGCTTGATATCTACACTTTCTTCAGGGAGATTACTGTAGCATTCTTGCTAAAAGAAGGTTGTTATGTGCAAAGGAGTAAAATACAGCGTTGTATGCTATTATTGATACTCTTGGTAAATATAAGCAAAGAAAGCTATGGGGAAAACATATCTAAATTGTTTAACCTTTTGCTATTTTGCTCTTATTTTGAAGACTTTTTTATGGGTGTGGGTGGAGGCTTTTTTTCTTGAAAACCTTTTAAACATTTGGTGGTGATGTAATGGATCTGACCTCAGCTAAACTTGTTAAATATGTTTAAATATGTAAATAAGCTTAAAAATGTTAAATATTGGACAGAACAGATTCTGGGTTATTTTTAACCTAGCATGTTGAATTTTATACATTAAACCTTTTGATGGGTCGTTTTTAGTCAATCATGGGTCAAACAATCTCATGCTTTAGCTTATTAATTAAATTTAACATATTAAATGGATTTTTCATCAATGTAGTAGAAGTGTCTGAAGTAAAGTATATTGAAGTGTCGATTAATATAATCATAAATAAATTCATTAGGCTTGATAAGCAATTAGTCCCAAGTTTTAAGACAGATGGTTAAGACACCATGTTTGTTCCAAACTAAATGATGTTATAACGAAATCAGAGTTCATTGTTCTTTTGACAGGTCAGATTCAAATAGACTCAGACTATGCGGTTAATAAAAGAGAAATGAAGACTAGGGTGGTAATCTAATTGTAGTTGCAAATGTCATTCAGTATAAAATAAACAAATGCCTCGCTGAGATGACTCTGTGTTCATATAATGTAATGTAATGTAATGTAATGTGTATTTATATAGTGCATTTATTGTGTATGGCCATGCACCCAAATCGCTTTACAATCTTGGGGGGATTGTCTCTCCACACCACCACCAGTGTGCAGCATCCACTTGGATGATGCGATGGCAGCCACAGGACAACAGCTCCAGTACGCTCTCCACACACCAGCTACTGGTGGAGTGGAGAGACAGTGATACAGCCAATTTGGTGGATGGGGATGATTGGAAGGCCATGATCGTAAGGGCTGATTGAAGGACTTCTAGAGTCATATGATTTGTTTGTTCAGTATGATTCTCTGTGCATGGTGTTTAGCCGATCGAGTAAATTTTTGGTAAAATTTATAAGAAAATAAAATTAAAATAACCCACTCATAATGACCCAGCAGGCTGTACCCAGCATTTGGGTTAAAATAACCCAACATATTTAGAGTGCAGCTCTCCAGCTGTGATTCTTAGAGATTTTTTTTTGGCCATTCAAACCATCATTCAAACAGACAGACACACATCCTCTTCCAGGTTGACTGGGATTTCTCACTTACTACCCTGATGGTGGAAATTTGGTGTTGGGCACAATTTCAGTGTTTAACTATTTTTAATCAACCTTTGAATATATAGGCTCTGTCATTCATGCAACTACTAAACAGCACCATGGTAACATACAGTTGACATAAAAATTATTAGCTCTCCTTTGATTTATTTATTTATTTTTGAAAAATTATGTTTAACAGGGATTTTATTGTTTTTCCTATAATTTTTTTCTTGTTTATAAAGTCTTGTTTTATTTTGGCTAGAATAAAATAAGTTTTTATTATTATTTTTTTAAACTCTTAACTATTTTAACGTCAGTATTATTAGCCCCCTTAAGCAATATTTTTTTCCGGTTGTCTACATAAACCACTGTTATACAATAACTTGCCTAATTACCTTAATTTGCCTAATTAACCCAATTAACCTAGTTCAGCCAATAAATGTCACTTTAAGCTGAATACTAGTGTTTTGAAAAAATATCTAGATAAAGGCAAAGATAAAATAAATCAGTTATTAGTAATTAGTTATTTAAACTATTATGTTTAGAAATGTGTTCAAAAAACGTATTTCCGTTAAACAGAAATTGGGGGAACAATGTATAGGGGGGCTATTAATTCAGGAGAGCTAATAATTCTGACTTTAATTATACATAAAATTAAAGTAATGCTATTAACATTATTTATCAAAATTAGATGAAACATAGACTTGACTGTACATAACTGAGGAAAGAAATACAAAAGTAAAAACTATCACAGAAATGTCAACAACAAAACATGAAAAGTAAAGTGTCATGCAGGGAATTCTGGAAAAGTCCAATTTAAGGTTATTTACTGTATATATTGAGTCAATTTACTGTTAACAGGTTACTGTAGCATTTTTACAGTTTTACCTTGAAATCATTGCCATTTTTTTTTACAATGAGAGCAAAGTACCCAATATGTTTGAGCAAACGATTAGGTTAAACTTCAAATCATTTTTCACAGCTTTCTGATATTTGCCAAAAATGCCAGTAGGAGTGGAGGGCACTGTAGGTATTAAAGCGAACAAAAACGTGGCCATCATGAATGAATATTTTGAGCCCGTCTGGATGTGTTTCACAGTTCTCCGGTATTGATTTAAACTGAGGTCCCTAAAACGATTTACCGAAAGCTGTGCCGAGACCTGCTGAGATGGCACGGCAGGACGGCGACTGTATAATGTTTCACATGTGCGCCCGGCCAAAAGAAAGACTGAGCTGCATGCAGCGATGCATCCCAAAAAATGAAGAACAGATCAATTAGAAGTGGAAAAAAAACCCAAAACAAAACAGAGGCCAATGGAACGAACAATCGCATCTGTCAGCTTTACCACTGCAGACCTGCCTGGTTGAGCTCTAAGTTGGGCATCACACACAGGCAAGGTTACAGCCCCCTGTTCGCCCCTCCTTTGGTGAATTCTTTCAGTTTAATAAAGAGTTTATTGCTGGGAGAACATTTTTATTGATTGCGCTGTCCCTGGGAGGGTAATTTGAGATTTGTTGATCTTCCCTCGTTTCTGACTTTACCGTTGGGCATATGCTCTGCTGAGCCGGGGAGAGACATTCGTGGGAGTAATTTATTTCCATCTACCCAAGCATAGTGCGCTTGTTGTAATGGCTGCTCTCTTTCTCTCATCCTGTTCTGTGCAGACTGTCTCGCCTGTCAGGTTAACAAAATATGCGCTGATGGATATTCAGATGAGTGCAGAAATTAAACGTAAAGGCTGTTTTGGAATGGACTATTATATTATTACTTAGTGAACACTGTGCACTTTATGTATGTGTGTACAGTATGTATGTACAGTGCTCCTGCATAAATAAGTGCTCCCCATTTTGAAAATGAATATTTTTGTCCATTTCTTAGTGAATATAGGTAAAGTATCTTAATGCATTTGAACAAAACACAGGGTGTCCGCTGGGTCTTAAAAAGTTTTGAATTTCAAAACCTACATTTTAGGCCAAATAAGTTTTACCTTATAATAAGTCCTTAATAAATTTACTGACATAGTTTGTTGTAGGTCTTAAATCATTTTAAACATGTTTTAGTTTTGCTTTGTTCAAGTAAAGCTACTCAATTTGGGTCAGCATTCATCCAATGACCAACAATACATTTCAATAAAACCTTTTTTTTTTTTTTTATTGCAAATAGATACAATTCACAACAGCTATTAGACATTTTACAGCAAATTTCCCCAATTAAAAGAAGAGAACAAAAGAAGAAAAAAAAAAAGAAAAACCTAAAATCAATTACACGATTCCTCATGATAATACCGGGCCATTTGAAAAAAAAAATCTTAACCCTGTATACGTGTATAATATTATTCTTAATGGTCTTAAAAAATCCTAAATTTGATGAAACCTGCGAAAACTCTGAAAACAGTTTTATCCAATAAAATAATAGTTTGGTCACGAGCATCTTTAGAAATAGAAAGATAATACATTCAAATTCAAATGAAATATTGCAAAAATAATAATAATAAATCCAAACTACAACACTACATTTTACATATATTTTTGTTTTTTCTTGATTTTTCCTCTTTATAAAAAAAATAAAATAATAATAACAATAATAATAATATTTTCCCCTAACGTTTAATGTGTACACATTTCGTACGTTATTTTGTTGGATTAGCTCCAGTTTTGGCTTTGGTACTGACTAAACTAATGTATATGCACACATATAATATTGTATAGCACCCTATAGAAAATGTGCAGTGTATATTAGGGGAGTACTCATATATGGTGAGCACTGTATGTATCTATGCATATTTCTATTTATTTATGCATTTTTTAATGTGTGCATTTATTATTTTATTCTAATATTTTTTGTAATTCTCACAGTAATTTTTACTACAAATACACAGTTTCAACTCTATGTTGAGTATTGGCTGATCTAATTGGCTGTATAAATAAAATTAACATATTTTTGTAAGTTATTTGTTTTTCCAAACCACCTGTAGAAAACACTATTTCCCTCTCCATATGCATCAGACACTTTCTTATGAGAAAATATTGTGCAATTTTACTGTAACGTAGAGACGCTGACAATGGAGTTGAGCATCCATGTACAGTTTATTAAACAGATTAGTCAGGCAGGCAATAGACAAAACAGGGGCAAACAGAAGCATCCAGTAGCGTAGTCAAAAACAGGCGAATGGTCAGTACAGGCAGCAATGTATCAATAACAATGGTAAAACAAGGAAAAACTAGACAAAGAAATGCATCGTGGTGTTACAGAAAAACAAGACTCAGCCGTGTGTGTGAAAATGAGAGGTGTTTATATTCCAGGTAATCGTTGATTATGAGTTTCAGCTGTGTGTGTGAGTAAGTGTCCATTGTGTTGGCAGATGTGTAGTTCTCCAGGTGAATGGTCAGTACAGGTGGCAAAGACTGTATCAATATTAACCGTAAAACAAGGCAAGGATCAAAACACGGAAAGACTAGACAAAGAAATGCTTTGTGGTGTTACAGACAAACAAGACTCAGACATGTGTGTGAAAATAAGAGGTGTCTTTATAGTCTAGGTAATTATTGATCATGAGTTTCAGCTGTTTGCATGAGTGAGTGTCCATTGTGTTGGTTGGTGCAAGGCATTATGGTAGCTGTAGTTCATGTGGTGGCAGATGTGTAGTTCTCCAGTGATCTGCATAGGCTAGATCCCTGGTAATCATGGCATTTACCACCAGACTCTATCCTCTTTGTGTGCATGTGTATATATGTTTGTGTATATATGTACATGTATATTTGTGTATATTATGTTACTTACCCTCATTTGTAAGTCGATTTGGCTAAACATTTCTGCTAAATGAATAAATATAAATATATTATCCATTTTGTTTCACATTGTTCATTTAAGTTTCATTTTAGTAACATTTTTGCTCCATACATCAAGCAATATTGCTCTTTATTTAGTTTTTCATTATTGTCTATAATATCACAGCAATTATAAACTCATAATTGCTGGGAAGAGTTTGGATATTGGTAAAACTGGATAAAAAAAAGGAAAATAAGAAAACTATCTGCTTTTTGACGAAAACATTAGTCCAAAAGGGCTTTATTCGTCGCATATATAAAAGGCATTATGAGATATAGTCTTCCATGCAGTGCACTTTGTTGAATATTGCATATGTTGGCAAATGTCTTGAGGGGATTCAAAGCATACTAGACATTACATATATTCTATCTATACTGTATACTGCAGCAGAAGTGAGAGTAGTTTGCTCTTATGCTAATCTCAACATAGCCAGAGTGTCTGTTCTGTAAGACTTACAGTTGTTATTTTAGTTATTTTTGGCATAGGTTGAGTGTGTGATTGGAACACGTCGACATCAGAGATGAAAATATACTGCTGGAAGCCTCAAAGATATTGTCATTCAGTCAAAATGTTTACCGATTCTGAGCCGTCTCTGTCTCACTTTTCCTCTGTATCCTCTTCCAGGACTGGATTAATTCCTGTATCATTTAAGAACTTGGCAGTCATTACACTTGCAGACTCTCCATGTTTTAACAGTTAGATGGAACTGTACCAAAGCACAAGTAATTGAACCTTAATATGGTGCTGCGCTCAACATTGAAGATCAAGCATTTACTGCTATTGCAACTTATTGCTCTAGCATTTACTGATATCTATTTTGTACTTAAAGTCAATGCAATTGCAGTTTAAAATAATGGTGCTTCGAAAATAAAATAGTATTAACTTTTAAAAATTATGTTATATAAGTACTGTTTTAATGTATATGATTTCTTTTTGTGCTGTTTAATGTTAAACATTTAGTAGCAAGCACTCATTTGCCCTATTTGTATTTCAATTTTATTTATATTTCAATTTTATTTCAAGCTATTTATTTTTTGGAAATCTCAAAAAGTTTGTTACATACAAGATTGAATTCATATCAGAAGTTGTAGTAGTAGTAGTAGTAGTATTTAGTAGTATTGGTTATGCATGTAGTAGTAATAATAACTGTTTTGCTATTTGTTTATGCAACATTATACGTAATTTCCTTAATTATTTTTATTTTACATTTTCTATTTCTATATTTATTGAAACTAGTAATTTTAAGAGTAAGCCCAATCAATCAATCAACCAATCAATCAATCAATCAATCAATCAATCAATCAATCAATCAATCAATCAATCAATCAATCAATCAATCAATCAATCAATCAA
>CAIGQZ010035043.1:13132758-13133834 GCA_903798205.1 Danio tinwini | reverse complement strand
AATTGAATTGAATTGAATTGAATTGAATTGAATTGAATTGAATTGAAAAGGTTCTTGCAACTGGGAATATCCAGCCTGATCTCACAAGGAAAAAGAAACTATTGAACGTTTTGTCAGTTTAGTGGCAAATTTATATTTATATTCATATTTAAGTTCAGTTGTACACATTTTTAAAAGGAGGCATGGCACCAAACCCCACCCCTAAACCCAATTGTCATTGGGGGATGAGCTAATCTTACTAAATTGTAAGAATGCGATTGTACAAATTCATACGCTTTAGCCACTAAATTAAACAGTTATGAATTGCCATGAGAGAGCGTTGGTATATTAAACATGAGCTCACAATATACCTACAGTATACCTACATTACTTAAATAAGGGTGATGCAAAAATGTGATATGACCCCACAACAATAACTACTTTATCTAGTAGGTTGTATGGCCTCAATTATTGTTAATGACAGCACTAAGACTTCTAGGCATTGAATGAACAAGCTGCCTACATTTTACAACATCTTTACCATTCAACATACAGCTAATACTACAACAAAAAGTGTATGGTTAGTCTGTTATCAATGTCCCATTGTGTAAGTCAAGCTAATTTAATTTAACATGTCAATATTCATTTTTATTATGCCAGTGTGTAAATTATTAAATTCAAATAATTTAAAGTAATTTTGTTTCAAGAAAACAAGTATGATAGTCTATATCAAGTTTGTAAAATAAACTATTAAAAGTGCTGACAATCACCAGTGTTGTATTGTCATCTCTCAGGTTGTGTTTCTGCTTTAATGTGCTTTATAAATAAATAAATTAATAAATAACTAAAATAAAAAAGAAGCTGCTTGCCATCATGACAGCAGTAACATCCAATGAATGGCCGATTGCTTTCACTCCAAAATGGTGGAATTGCGGGGCTGTTGCTGGGCGCTGCTGTTGCAACTGAACTTTCTATTGAGTGTCACCTCTTGGTAATTCTAAGCTCTTTGTCCCGGGTTGCCAGGTGTGTGCAAAGCATTTGAAATCCAATCCTGTCTCCAATCTTCAGTGATAAACTCACCCTTACGCTCCATAATA
>CAIGQZ010035043.1:13100258-13127758 GCA_903798205.1 Danio tinwini | reverse complement strand
CAAGTTTGGGCACCCTTATTGTGCCTTTAAAAGTATCTTTCTCAAAGTTTTTTACATACAAATCAAGAAAAAATATATAAAATATACAACATACAGATACAATGATAACATTAAAATAGCAGACAACATAAGAGATTAATTAGAAGCAAATAAAAAACGTTTTTAGTAAACATTTAAAATGGGGAATACAAAAGCATTGACTGTGCGATGAAGCCTTAAAGAATACAGTTAGATTTGACTTTTAATTCAAGATATGAAAGAAAGAACACAGTAATTCATGTATTGTTTTTTGATTTTATTTTTTTTTAGAAAGTATGCAGTTGCAGTCAGAATTATTAACCCCCTTGAATTATAAGCCCCCCTGTTTATTTTTTTCTCAACTTCTCTTTAACGGAGAAAATATTTTTTCAACACGTTTCTAAACATAATAGTTTAAATAACTAAAATTCTAATAACTGATTTATTTTATCTTTGCCATGATGACAGTAAATAATATTTTACTACATATATATATCAAGACACTTCTATACAGCTTAAAGTGAGATTTAAAGGCTTAACTGGGTTATTTAGGAAAACTCGGCAGGTTAGGGTCATTGGGCAAGTTATTGTATATCGATTGTTTGTTCTGTAGACTGTTGAAAAAATATAGCTTAAAGGGACTAATAATTTTGACCTTAAAATGGTGTTTAAAAAAAGAATAACTGCTTTTATTCTAGCCAAAATAAAACAAATTAAACTTTAGAGGAAAAAAATATTGTTAAAAAATCTAAGGGGGACTAATAATTCTGACTTCAACTGTACCACCTGCTGGTGTTATTAGTGTGATATTTATCACTCAACTTAATACCACACTCTGGAAAATATAAGTTAATTATTTTGAGAAAATATCCAAAAAAAAAAACACATTGAGATGTGAGTGTTTGTCAATATTGCATACCTATGGGGAGTTCTCTTATTCAACTCAAAAGCTTATATAAATCAATCTGACTGCACTCGTGTTCAAGGATGAGGCTTGTTTCATTATTCATTGTTACTGGTGTTTGGCAGACCATGTCACTGTTTACATTTAAATGTTGTACATTTCAGTTTAGTTATTTAGTTGATTTAGTTATTTTAATGGTTTTGTTAGTTTTAATGTAGTTTTTTCACAAATTTCTATTTAGTTTTATGTATTTAGTTTGAGTTTTAGTAATTGTAGTTTAACAGAACACATCCAGTGTCGGCCAAAGCAAAGTTTATTGCTTGCACAGCTTACATGAATTCTTGTTCAAGCCTCTTAATAATTAAAATAAAATAATTGTTTGAACAGAAGATGAACACAAAACCACACATATGCAACCTAAAAGAATAAAAGTAAAAAAGAAGAATTAAGACAAACGTCTACATAATAAAAGTAGTTTAGCATGCCTTATTTGAGTGCTCATTTTTAAAACGATTATTATTTTTGCAAATTTTATTTCAGTAAGTTTTTAACTGACTGTTGTTAGTTTCAGGTTTTCGTTTATTCTGATATAGTATTTAAATGAATAAAAAATGTTTTTGTGACAAAAATGTTTAGTCTTTTTTTTTTGTGTGCATGCAAGTCAACAAAATACATGGCATTGACTACGTTTACAGTTGCAATCAGAATTATTCAACCCCCTGATTTATTAGCCCCCTGTTTATTTTTTTCCCCAATTTCTGTTTAACAGAGAGAAGATTTTTTCAACACATTCCTAAACATAAAAGTTTTAATATCTCATCTCTAATAACTGATTTATTTTATCTTTGACATGATGACAGTAAATAATATTTGACTAGATATTTTTCAAGACACTTCTATACAGCTTAAAGTGACATTTAAAGCCTTAACTAGGTCAATTAGGTTAACTAGGCAGGTTAGGGTAATTAGGCAAGTTATTGTATAATGATGGTTTGTTCTGTAGACTATGGAAAAAATAAATTGTTTAAAGGGGTTAATAATTTGGACCTTAAAATGGGTTTTAAAAATTAAAAACTGCTTTTATTCTAGCCAAAATAAAACAAATAAGACTTTCTCCAGAAGAAAAAAATATTATCAGACATACTGTGAAAATTTCCTTGTTCTGTTAAACATCATTTGGAAAATATTTAAAAAAGAAAAATAATTCTGATTGCAACTGTACATGGACACCAGTAATCAAATTATTTGCCTTAATTTAAGTAAAACAACAATATGATGGTGTTTACATGAGTTGCCTTTTGAATGTTCCTTTAATTATCCCATTTTACATGTTATAGCACATAATTCGATTAACATTATTGTTTCACCACGCTATCCACAATTCTTCCAGAGTTTAATGTAATTTCGGGTGTTTATTTTTTAATTTGTCAACTTTAACTGCAGTTTGGCACTTTCACTTTCATTCATGAACATTTCATGCATGCCCATCGTTACAAACGGGATATTGGATGCGAGTATGAACTGCTGGAAGTGTTGTTTGAATGGAATTTGATACCACACGCCGTATGGGAAAAAACCCTTCGCATTTCGCGATGCTGGTGACTGTGTTCCTTCACTGACTCGGTAGGTGCAGAGAATAATGTCAAACCGCTGCATGTGTATAGACTATCCTATTGTAAAATGTGGCAAAAAGTCCCACACGACGGTAAAAGTTTGTTTGTGGAGTTTACATTTCTGTACTGCACTTTAATAATGCGACTAAAATCGTCATACTCCCCATATCTTAATTCGATTTCTGTTTAGTTCAATTATGACTTTGGTCGGGTTAGGGTAATCAAAAATTGCTGTTTACATGGTAAACTCTTAATCAGAGTATTGTCTTAATAGTATTAAAATCTGATTATTGGTGTTCATGTATACATACTCAATGGATAGTGTTTTTTTAGATATTTTAATGCAAAATTGTACACTTTGTACCTCATAATCAGATGAAACATATGATGTTTCGCCTGCTTACGGGGTTACAATTTTGTTCAAAATAATTGTGGGTTGCTTTTCATTAGCAGTGCGCTTGTGTCTTAAAATACCGCTTCTGTAGGCAGCTCTCTATGTTTTGGCCCTGCTCATTTGTTTGTCATATTCCATGAGCTGAATCACACAGACCTTTAACCCCAGACGTCTGCTCCTTCGTTGCATTGGAAATATATCCAGATCATCTCTCCTCTCTTTCCCTCTTTCTCTCAGCACAGTGCTGATCTTACTTGGCAGATAAACAAACCTGCACAGTAGCGGCTTTCTGTAATGACAGTTTGGGGCATAATAATAAACAAATTAAAATTTGAAATGCATGAAATTAAATTGTGATTACCCAATGTGAGCAGATGATTGATCCCCATCTAATGAAAGTGTGAGCGTGTGCACGTGTGAAAGGGATGTGGGGAAGCTTGGCTTGCGGGGAGCGTGAGGGGGGAACGGACACAGTGTGGAGGGCCGTGCTAATTAGCTCTCTCAGCATGCGTCTCCAGCAGCAGTGCAGTCACAGTGGGGAATGATTACGGAACAACTTGCCGGAGCGCTGACGTGGAGACACCAGCAGACACTCACGCTTGCCCTCCTTCTCTATTCCTGTTCCAACCCACCCATCCCTTGGTAATTCTTCGCATGAGATTGATTTACCATGCCCCTGTCATTCATTCATGTGCATTTATTTTCTTTCTTTTTTTTGTTGTTGCACTTGAGTGGCAGCAGTTAAGACTGGCAGATTATTGCAGATGTTACTCCTACCAACAGTGATATAATCCACAATGGCTATGTTTACATGTGCCCAAATATGAGGATTGATGGTCAGTCAGATTGAAAAATGTTCATATGAGTAGCTTTATATGGACACCAATACTCCGATTTTAATATGATTACGACAATACTCTGATTAGGAGTCTACAATGTAAACAGATTTTTGATGACATAAATCCGACTAAACTCATAATCATATTAAACATGAATCGAAATAAGACATGTGGAGTATTCCTATTTCTATCTTAACACTGGAACTACCAGAATTCTACTAATTACCATAGTGGTCATTCTGACCATTCATATAAGACATCATATTGTTCCTTCATATTTACATTCAAAGCTTCTATTGAGATATTAAAATTAAGCTTTGAATTAGGTCATCACCCTAAAAATATATATATTTTTTGGTAATACAGCCTATAAATGTATAGTTTTGTTAGACCACTCGTGACATACCTCACCTCAGCTTACTCGTGACCACCTCACTTTGATTTTCACACATATATATAGCCCCCCCCCCCGAATTATTAGCCCCCGTTTATTTTTCCCCCAATTTCTGTTTAGCGGAAAAAAGATTTTTACAACACATTTCTAAACAAAATAGTTTTAATAACTTATTTCTAATAACTGATTTATTTTATCTTTGCCATGATGACAGTAAATAATATTTGACTAGATATTTTTCAAGACACTTCTATACAGCTTAAAGTGACATTTAAATGCTGAACTATCCGTTTAAATTTTTTTAAAAGCATTTTAAGGTCAAAATTATTCACCACTTTAAGCTATATTTTTTTCCCATAATCTACAGAACAAACCATCATTATACAATAGCCTGCCTAATTACCCTAACCTGCCTACTTAACCTAATTAACCTAGTTAAGCCTTTAAATGTCACTTTATGCTGTATAGAAGTGTCTTGAAAAATATCTAGTAAAATATTATTTACTGTCATCATGGCAAAGATAAAGTAAATCAGTTATTAGAAATGAGTTATTAAAACAGTTATATTTAGGAAGGGGTTGAAAAAATCTTCTCTCTGTTAAACAGAAATTGGGGGGGAAAATAAACAGGGGGTTTAATAATTCTGACTTCAACTGTATGTCTTTTTTAATCAATAATAAATATAATAAATGAATACTTGCATTTACTGTATGGAGTATACAAAAAGGATGAACGTGTCATTCTTGCATTCACTGAACTATATTTAATAAAAGGCCATTTATGAGTATACTAGTCTATTGCTTTCTTAATAATGTGCATAGAGAACATGAACTTTCAGAATTAAAAATAATATTTATATTTTCAGACACTACAGCCTGCTTAAAAAATACAAAAACGATAAATCTATGTTCAACCTAAATCTATGTTCAATCTTTCCTAAACAAAAGTTTTAATCAAACATACAAAACCCATATAAACTGATATTTGAATCAGATTACAATGATTAGAGTACATGTAAACAGATCTGAGATCAGGTTCAATTCATTCGTATTGATTAAAAAATGTGTGCATGTAAACATAGCCAATGAGGCTCTTTTGGAAGTATAATAGTCCTTGTTCGTAGCACCAAGTGCCATCAAGTTGTCTTTATTGTCTGATTATTTCCCCTAGACATTCGGCTACAGCTAATAAATATCGGAATCTTTAAACATATTATTCACGAAGAAGATTGAGCATCAATTGAACATGCCGTTCACGAAAACCCTTGTGGTTGGATTGCTGGTAATTTTCAGGACATTATTCGGGCTCTCGTGAAATGAACCTTGCTATTACATGACCATTGAAAATGAGACCAATATAATGTTCCTTGCATGTCCATGTCAATTATCGCGGCCTCGGATTTCGCGCCAGTCATTACATATTCGCTCTCATTTGGTATTCCCTTCACTGGCCATTAGGCTGATGTGATTAGCACTGAATGTCTGGGAATAATTACTACCACTTAAATCTTTCAACATCACTGGAGGACTGTCATACTGAGCATTGTTGTAAGGTGAAAAAAAAATGATTTAGGAATACACTGTGCATACACATTGGAGCCTTGAGTAAGAGTTGAGAAGTGCTCTTTAATAAACCGAGCTATAAATAACAGTAAGCAGTTCCATTTATTTATCTATTTTATTGTACATAATTTTATTTATTTATTTATTTATTTATTTATTTATTTTTATTTTATATATTTATTCATTAAATCGTTTTTTATAGCATTTTATGTTATTTTATATATTTTTATTTGTTTATTCATTTTTGTTTTATGTATTGTATTTTGTATTTTATTTTATTGTATTAATTGTATTTTTTTTATTTATTACATTTTATTTATTTGTTTATTTATTTATTTATTTATTTTATTTTATAAAATATTGTTATATTATTTTTTTTTGGCAGAAGTTGATTATGACTGAAAAGTATTTCCTTTGTTTGCCACAGATAAATACACAGAATCAGTGTGCAAATATGTTATGAGTTTTTTTTATGCATGCTTATCAATTATATGTATTGAATTTCTTAGTTTAGGCTCTGTTATTATTAGCGCTGACAGCATTATTATATTATAGTAGACAAAGACAGAGTATTTATAATTTGTATTGAACCACTGTTTAATAAAAAAAGTGGAAAAAAGAAAAGCAATTGCATGTTTATTCTTGTCAAAATGTGTGTATCATTTTTATTATGGCTGACAGCAGATTAAATCATAATTTAATGGTGTTTAATTTTTTACACAGCATTGTTAAAAGAGGAAAACCTAAAATAGCTCTTGGCAGATGGTTTTTAATTGAGTGTAAATTACTAATAAATATTTTATTTTCTTTATTATGTTTGCTGAAATGGAAAAAAGGTTAAATAAAGCCAATTTTTTTCCATTTATGAACTGATTGATGTACTGGTAAATAAGTCCAGATCGGTGCCATCATGAAGACATTGCATGTTCATCATCATTATGATATAATTTGCAACTTCAAATAGATATTACAGAAAACTTGCACAAAGTTGGTTAACATGTTAGAAGTTTGAAGCAAGTGTCTTTTTAATAAGGTTGATTTTCTTTCCCTCTTAAAAGACATAGACCTTGAAAGTCTTGTTTTTTGTGATAGCTGTGGAAATCAGAGGAGGCAGGCATGCAGTACGCATGCTGAGGTCGTCAGCGCCGGATGGCAAAGCCTTTAAAGTGCATTATCTCTCTGCCTGCTCTGCCGCTGTTCTGCACGTTAGAGGCTCAGCGCTAGCTGATTGGTAAACACCCCATGGCTGAGCGGGTGCAAAACTTAATTCTGTTTAAATAAAGAAAACAACATTAAGATTCGGATGCAGTGTCGGCAGCAATACCAACTGGCCGTGTTTTGATATCTGCACCAGAGCGTTCACGATTACTTCCACCTTAACTGTCACCAGTGTTTTTAATCCAAATACGAGGAGGAGGTGGTGATTGTAGATCAAACCACAGATAATTTGCAAAGGTGCTGACTTTAAATTCAGCTCGTATTTGCTCTGGAATGTGCACGTGGGACCAGTCAGAGGAGCGTTACTAATGTTCACAAAACAACAGCTTCCAAAGAAATGCCAACAAACGTCTTAAGGGTGTGCAAGCTCACTGTGGGTTCTGTCTCGGTTAAAGTGAAAAAGAAAGACCTTCGTGTTTGTTTGCTTAGATTTCTTGTTTTCCCGTGCTCTGTTTTTTGTTCCAATCCTTGTAAACCAATATTGATTTTAGACAGCCAGCTGCGTAGAAGAAAGGGTCATTCCAGAAGAAAATAAACCAGCATTTAGGATCTGGTTTTGTTATGTTTTTTGTTTTGTTTTGTTTTTTTATTTGTTTTTCCTGCCTCATCTTTAGCAGTGAGACTCTTTAAGGTGCTGTGTGTGTTGTATTATATTGGAGATTGCAGCTGAGGCATGTCTCTATGTCGGCTCTCATTTATTGCCAATCTCTCAGGGAGAAATTGGAAGCGATTTATCTAATGGATGCTGGAACACAGTGGCATTTTCAAATGAAAACACTCCGCAGGAAATTCTGATAATAATTCACAGATTATTTGCTGGACTTTTTTTGCTGGGATTCCTCTAGTGTGGTCCGATGCGGAGAAAAAAAACAAAGTGTGCAATCGCCATCTCTGATAAATAGATAAATACCACTAAACGGGCTGTAAAGCAAGCAGCTAAATTATGCTTTCCTAATGGACTAATCAATTGTAACTCCTCCAGTCTGAGCTCACAGCAATTCATCCTACCTGGAAACAATTGCTTGATAATCTCTGGAAGGCTTTCTCACTTTGAAAAGGATACAAAGGCCTTACAGGGCTAAAAGCTTTATTGATCTCTGAGACCCCTTTGAATAGGTAATTATACGTCACGATGTGCTTAGATTAATATATCGCCTTTGTTTGCATTTCAAAATGATAAATGGATCCTTTGGTGTGCATATCATTTAAGTAATCCCGGATCATTAGGGAAGAGGGCCACCTGCGCAGGGCGAGCTGTAATGGAATGTACCAGGGGGAAAGACTCCTGTCATATGTTCTTCATAGGAGGTTTATCTCTTCTCTGGCCACTATTAAATGAAACATCAGCATCCATTCACAAAGCCAGAAGCTGGCAGACGAGGCTCTCTGTCAACTTTTGACAGCTCGATGGTCAGATGTGTAGGTGTTAGTTGTTGTGCCAAAAAAACTGTGTAGATTTACATGACCGTTTCCACCCACACTTTTACAAACTTTTAAAGTACTTTCTTGGTCTGGCAAGATCTTTGATGATTGGCCGGATTATGCAATGGAGTATATTTTGTCAATATTTTGTCATCTTGCTGATTCTACAAATAGTCTGCATGTTGATGTTGTTGTTGTTGTTTTGTGGAAAAAAATACCACAGTTTTCATTTTATGATTTTAACAAGTTGTTTAAAAGCTTGGAAACTAAATGGTTTAGAAATAAATATAGGCATATAAAGTTCTGTCATGAAACTCTATTAGGCATTTAAGCTAAAAGTCCTATCTAATATGCTTCCAACTACATGGTGCAGGTGATTGGTTTCTGTTCCCTCAGCAGCCAATGAGCTTGCTCCTCAACATTAAAATGCCTCGGTGTCATTAGCATTTGCAATCTGAGGCTTGTTTTTTTCCGTCTCAACATGTGTATGTATCTGCTGTGGGCAGTTCATGTATGCTACGTGTATGTTTGCAGCAGCAGTGTGATTATGCTGTCTTGGCACTTGCTCTGGAACAATAATCAAAGGAGTAAGTAGCAGATCTATGCCACCAAGACTAAATAAACATTCCCATTTTATAATCATTATCAGTGTTGGGCATGTTTTTTTTTAAAGAATAATTAGTTATAGTTAGTAGACTTCTCACAAATAATAATTGAGTTAGTAACTGAGTTACATAATTATAAAAGCAACTAATTACCAGGGAAAGTAACTATTGTGTTACCTTAAAAAAATCTAACTTGTCAAATGAATATAAAACATTGTACACTAATTTACACTATTTTAATGTGGTTGTGGGACAATGTGAGAGACACATTGTTGCACAATAAACCACAATTGATGGTTTAGAACTTTAAGGGAAAAGTAGTGCTTATTAGAGATGCGTGGATCAGCTGAAATGTCACCCGAATCCCAGCTTCATACTAATTATCCACCCGCCACCCACCCGCACATATCATTTTATCTGATATATAAATCCGCACCCGATGGTACTTTAATAATTGTGATTCTTTGTTTTAAGCATGATGATAGGTCAGCATGGATCGTTCATTATTAACACCAGATTCAGTCAGCTAATCTGCGCATCCCTTGCCAGAGACAACATCGAAGGGGCGTATATCAAGACAGCACAGGTCTACACATGCATCCACAAGATTTGACTTAAGTTCCAGCGCTATTTTTTTTTTTTGCTGTCCTGACGAATGCTTGTCTGACTTTGACTTGACCGGCCTTTCGATTTACCACACACATGATGTTTCATATTTGAGGTACCGGTCTTGTGGCCTTCATATACATAAAGCGCTTCCCAGCCGTTGCATGTTACATACCCAGCACTTGATTCATCGTCGTTAACCACCTCACTAGAACGCTCCAACACGGCACTTTTCCTTCGCTCCTTTTGTTTTGTTTTTAATTCTCCCTTCTCGGATCAGTTTCGCCTTCATTTCTGCTTTAACAAATAGACCTTCACTATGCGCGTATATATTTCTTTAAAATTAGCCTGCAAATTAGGGCCCGTTTGCCTGATAAAAATGCATTTAAACACATTCGTATTTTACAGAATGTGTTTATAAAATACAAAGCAAAAATCGTTATTAGTTAAACTCATCCACCCACGACCCACCCCCAATTAATCATAATGTATTTTTATTACCCCACCCACCCAACCCACAGATTATCCGCAGCGCCCACAGATATAACCGCCATTTGCGCATCACTAGTACTTATATTTCCAGTTTGCAAAAGCTACGTTTGAACTTGTTGGATTTGCCATCGTTCTGACTCCTAGTCGTTGATGTGTGCAAGTGACTGTGCATGTGCTTGTGTGTGAACACTCAACACTACTCAGATTGGCAAACGATGGAAATGTACTTTATCTAAGCCAATCATCACATTCTCAGTTATAACACATTCACAAACACCCCAATCACAGAAAAAGAGAGGTCCTTTGGCTGAGAGAGACGCTGTTCGCATAAAAACCACTTCAGTGTTCTCAAATCTCAGTAACGGCATCAGCATTATAATGAGGGAAACAGTAACTCATTTGATTACTTCTCACAGAAAAAAGTATTGCCGTTAGTAACACCATTCCTTTATAGTGCCATTATTCCCATCTGGTTATTACCATACTAAATATCTCTCAGAGAGTTAAATATAGACAAATAATGTATATATTGATCAGTTTTTTTTTCATTTGAACTTTCTTTTTATTTCATTTTAAAAGAATTTAGATTAAATATGTAAAAATAACAATTTTAAAATATATATGAACTTTACATGAACATTGTATGCAATTATACTTAGCTTAAATTATCTTATTTTTGTTTTCTGCTCTTTTGAAAAGGTACACTACAGCTTTCTTTTAAGTATTGACAAATCAATATACAGTATTTTATTGTATATTGACAGTTTGTAAATGAGCTATTTCCAGAGGTTGCATGGATTATAAAATCAATTTCTGTTTCTTATATTTCAAAAGACATTTCTGTTCCCCGTCACATCACCTTGTAATAATCACACATGATCGGTGTTGTTGTAATGTCCTCAATTTGTTTTCTTTTTTAGACTTTTATATTACATTTGGTCCAATGCTCCTGTCTCATTTGTTTAAGACAAACACACCCATTATAATTTATGATGAGAAGAGGCAAAAACACTGCAACCATTTATTAATTTACCTCATCATAGCTGCCACATTTATTTATTTTTTTTTTGTAGCAGAAAACCAATTCCTCACCTCTGTATCCGCAGAGACATTTGGGAAGAGAAAATCTATGGCAGACATTATGTGTAGCGGGGAAGTGTGCCAGCTGTCGTAAGTTTGCCATCAGTTTGTGTAAAGGTTAATATCACATCTGCTGTGCAGTCCAGCTTGAGGATTCATTCTGCCTTCCCAGGCTCTGCTGCGGGACTCAGCAGCCATCTTCTGTGCGAAAGCAGCCTTCCTGGAGTCTAGGCTTGACAGCAAACAATCTGTTTGAGTCTGAGAGGGTGAAGAGGTCACCCAGCCTCAGCGCACTGCTTAATGTGGGCCTGCAGCCATGGCTCTCCAAATGGAGGAGAGCGGGAGACAAAGAGCAACATGGCTCCACATTTGGTTTATCATATCTAGTGCTCAAGCAATAGATTTATTTCACCAGTGGACCTTGTTTTTGCTTTGTATAAAAAAAGTGTAAAGGTAAAATGTGTATAAAGAAGATGGATGGAGCTTTTGTTATTCACTTAAAAACACTCTGTGGTGGTTTTTTAACTAACTTGGTTAAAGTAGGTTAGTTAAAGGTCCTGTGAAATTTAAATAACTGTTTAGATGCTAGTATCATTATGTTAGTTTTACAGTACACATGAAAGGGCTAGTTTTGTGGTGAACAATTCATTTGTGCATGTTTTTAAGAAAAAAAAATTGTTTGCCTTCGTAATCTAAAATTAAAATCTGAAAATGCACTTCCTGTTTGTTTTTAGTTAAATTATCATGCTGCGTTCCAATTTGCATAATATTCGTCCTAAATAGTATTTAAAAATATAATTAATATGTTCCAAATCATAGTACGTTGAAAAGAGTCAAAGGTTCCCAGATGGTTTACTATTTCTGGTAAAAATTTTAAGTGTAGAATCGTCCATTCTTTAACCGATAATATTGCCCACGGTACATTGTGTGGTGGACGTGAATTTGATTAGAACTACAAACGCAGGTGAAAAGTGTAAATAAACTACAAACATGATGGACGCGCGAGACCAGCCATCCAAGTAGAGAGGCTTCGGTAAAGATGTTTGTGTGACTGTTTATTAATATCTAGCCCACTGGAAAATATTTAAATAGCGTTTTCTGTGTTATATTTCATCTGCAACAACAATACTGACCTTATATAAAGACGTGTTTGGACATTAACATCTGAATGCATAATTATCAAAATACCTGAGGAGATTTCTCTGCATGAAAGACTTGTGAATGGCAGATTAACCTGCTGCTGATTCTCCCATAAGGTAGGAAATTAAATGTGAAAGAAATGTGGATGATGTGTGGATAATTGACAGGGCTCATAACTAAGCAACACAACGATCTGTTAATGAGGAAGTAGTATGTCCCTAAGCTTGCACGCTTTTCTGTTGCACACTTAAAACAGAAAAAAGCACATACTTTTAGGGTGTAGTATAAGTATGCAAATTAGGACAAAGCATTAGATTACTGTATGTCTGTCTGAGGTATTGGGCGTGGCTAACATATTTAACCAAGCCCCTCCAACAGAAATGGCTTAAGTTGCAATAGATTTTCCAAAAGCCTTACCCTGATCTTTCTGAATGAAAAGCCTACTTTACTACATCCAATCAGCTTGCAGTAGAAAAAACGGCCAATGTTTTCTTATTTTATTGTTCGTTTCTCAAGGAATTAAAAAAAAATGGTCACAGATTCTGGTTCATGCGGACTTTAAGCATATAAGCTAGTGTGTGCTCCAAAACTGACCATATTAGCGTTTAGAAGATATAAACCTGATATAAACATTCATAGCTTGCAGTTTGTGGTTACCGCCTAAATTGATCAACATTTTTTTGACATTACATCATACTTCATTTTCCCATCAAATCTTTTAACCCTGTGTTTCTCAACTACATTCCTGGAGGACCATCAGCTCTGCACATTTTTTAGGCCTCCTTAACCAAACCCACCTGATTCAGATCATCAGCTCATTAGCAGGGACTAAAAGACCTGTAATGGGTGTAAAAGACAAAGGAGCCATCCAAAAACATACAGTGTTGAGGGTCCTTCAGGAAGGTGGTTGAGAAACACTGTTCTAACCAATCAAATGCTCTCTAGTATCTGACATGTCCTACCTCCACCTTCAAGACGTTACTCATTTGTTTTTTATATCATGCGCTTGATCTCAATCACTCTCACTGCGAGAACTGTGATAAAAAAAAACACTATTAGCTCTTTTTATAAAGAGGAGGAGCTACTCAATGCCCCGCCCTGTTTTCATTATTTAAAAAAAAATGCACAAAGCAATTCACACTACTTTTAACTTTAGTCTAGATTGTCCAGACCAAAATTTAACTAGTTTACATATTGTCAGAAAAGTGGCTAATTTGTACAAATTAATATGATTTTATTAAGATTTTTAAACCAACCCCAATTGGTGGATGAGCAAATCCTCCTTAAATGTACGAACAAGATCATACACATTCATACAAATAAACCACTAACTCTAAAAGTTACCAATTGCTGTGAGTTTGTGTGGTCTGTCTGGTGCTTGAAATGGACTGATGTTAAGATGGAATCCAGACTTGTATTGTGTACACCACAGCAGCCAGCAGCAAAAGTGTGAGTGGTGTGTATTGATCTAAATATTTCATTTCTTTCATGTCACCTTAATCTTCTACATAGAGTGGTTGTGGTTTGGGGGGGAAAGCTCCTTTTCAAATTAAACGTGGTAAATAAGTAAACAGGGGGAAATATGCTTCTGTGCACTCGGCTCCAGCCAATTTCAACTTTATTGACACACCTATTAGTCAGATTTTTGTGCAAACACCTTCAAGTGCTGTCGATGCATACATATATGATGCAATACTGCTCGAGTTCATGTGTTGACTGTATTTCATAAATAATATTTATATGGATCTATCTATCTATCTATCTATCTATCTGTCTGTCTGTCTGTCTGTCTGTCTGTCTGTCTGTCTGTCTGTCTGTCTATCTATCTATCTTTATTATGTTAATCTGTATTATATTATATTATATTATATTATATTATATTATATTATATTATATTATATTATATTATATTATATTATATTATATTATATTATATTATATTATATTATATTGAAAATGAACTGAATGTTATATGTGTTTTGTTCATACTATTTTATCCAGCTGTCTTCTGCCCTGTTTATCTGAATCAGCTGAATGAACTTGTCCAATTACATCTAGAAAAGTTTGTTCAAAGTTCTTGTTTTCTTTTAAAGTGTTTATCATTAAAAAGGCTATATTAACAGTGGATCTTAATGCATTTTCTCTACAGCTTCGTGACACAAAGTCTACAGACCAGAACACAACCCTTCTGCATTTCCTGGCCGAGAAATGTGAAGAAAAATATCCTGAGATGCTGAAGTTCCCCGATGAGCTTGAGCATATTGAAAGTGCCAGCAAAGGTAAGGCGATTCATTCATTTATTTATTCATTAAATCATCCTTTCTTTCATTCATTCATTCATTCATTCATTCATTCATTCATTCATTCATTCATTCATTCATTCATTCATTCATTCATTCAATTAATCAATCAGTAATTCATTCATTCAATCTATCATTAATTATTTCATTCATTCAATGATTCATTCAATCACTAATTCATTCATTGAATCAATAAATCAAACATTCATTCAATCAATCAATAAATCAATCATTTATTCAATTATTTGTTCATTCATTCATTCATTAATTCATTAATTCATTGATTTAATCAATCATTAATTTGTCAGTTCTGACTGACTTTTACAGGAACTCTCAAGTGGAGTACAGCACATTAGTTTTAAATGCTTGGTTTGTCTGATTACATTTTTATTCATGATCTTGGTAACATCACGATGCATTACGAGACTGACGCTAACAAGACACAAGACAATCACAGTACATGACATAATAAAAACATATGAGATGATGGTTGTTTTCCAGAAGCATGAAATCACATACAAGTCTGTCTTAGAACTGAGAGTATAAAGATGCAGTGTTTTGTGGCAGCAAAGTTCATAATGGCCACTATAGTAGATTAATACAGAGTGTCAGTTCAGCACAAAGAGTTGTTGTTGATAGAAAATAACATGTTTTATTTTATTTTTATTTATTTTTTATTATGAATTAAATTTTTAATCTATTCAGTCAGCTTGCTGGGAAAACACAACCTAATATTTCAGTAAAATGACTCAAATTTCTGGTTAGTTTTGCCATGGCGCTATTGACATCAGTCTGTGATAATGCTGTGTAATTCAGTTTTGCTGGATATTTGATTCAGGCTCGATTTAAAAGGCGCTTCATTTTGATTCAGTAGTCTATTCTTGTATTTCTTTCCTCCCATATAAGCTGTTATCCTACTTAATCAAACAGAATTCCCTTTAAATGTGTTAAGCCTGGTTAATTGAACAACCAGGTTTGCTTTGTGAAGACGATCTGCAGATATCAGCTGTGTCCTTTGGAGGAATATATGGCTCTGTCGAGGTTTGACCTTGAGATATTTACCCTATATATATATACCTCACTTCTTTCATCTAAATCACACTGCTTTATGGCGTTCGACAAGTCTTTTATTGGTTTTCTCATGTGGTCTTCTTTTAAGCCACGAGCTTCAAGGCTTTTTATGGCTTGAATTAGATGAACTAATGTAACACATATCAACCCAGGAGACTAGACACAATTGGTCCCACAGACTATAATTAGAACTTTTTTTTTTTTTTTTGCGGAGAATGAAATAAAACTATAGTTAACGGCTAGAGAGCCTTTCGTAATCCTTTTGCTGCGTGTAAATCCAGCCATTTCCATTGCTATGAATAGGCAGGTTTCATTAAAATGGTGTCGAGGAGTTCTGAGAGTGGATGAAGGAACTATAATGAAGCGCAAGGGGCTCATATGCTCCACAGTGTGGCCGACAGGAAAGGTTAAGAGTCCAAATGGGAAGTTAGCTTAACAGGGATGGTGGCATAGTCCAACACAGCCGTCCTGACATTGTGGGGTGGATTCTTATTATGGCTTGCAGTGATTAAGAGCTTTAGTGCTTCCCACTACGCTGAGCGAGATTTAAATATCTGCTTTCTTAACTCTCATTCATTTCAGGCAGATTTGGAAACGAAGACCTTCGGTGAATGCAATAATCTTCAGTGTTATTGTCACACAAAATGTCTGTCTCTATTCGTCAGCGTCAGGGAAGTGAAAAAAATACAGGCTTGCATATCCCGGCAGTGGCGTAATTTCTTCTGTCAATAAGCTAATTTGTCTTTAATTCCATTTGGAAGCGTTTGGTTGAAGCCCTTGAGCTTTATTTACTTTGTTAGTTGCCTAATTGCTTATCTAATCTAATAAAAGTAATTTAGTGCTTTGTAGTGAAGGATACGGTCACTGTTGAATAGACCAGCGGTGTCTTTGTTAAGGTGGATGGCTGAAAGAATTCAACAAACCCAATGCTTTGAGGAAAGACATTTCAGAGAGAATCAGATTCTTGTATGCTAATTTGGAATGACAGTTAAGCAGCTCCTGGCTCTGATTTAATTTATTGTAGTGAATATCACTGAACGATATGTCAGATCTGTAGTAATGCACCTGCTTTGTATGTGTTAATAAGTATAGTTTATTTCCAGCATGTTAAATGCAGGTGTCTCATTTAATGTTTCAAATAACCGTAGTGGAAATGAAGTGTCAAACAATAGCATTAAATAATTAAATATGACATAAAATAATTACAGTTTTAAATAAAACATTGACAAAACTTGTAAAGGTTAAAGATTAAAAGAACAATTAATTAGTAATCCATTTATTACTGATTCCCAGTACTAGATTGTGGCTTGAAGGGCTTCCGCTGTGTAAAAACATATGCCATAGTAGTTGGGGGTCCATTCCGCTGTGGTAACTATTGATAAATCATAATTCAGTACTACAATTGATTTTAGTAGTGTGATTGTTAGCAGTTTTTTTAATGTCATAAAATTGTTTTTCTTCTAAAAATGTCTGCCAATTTAGTGCAGAAACACTCAAAATATATTTTACCATGTGCCTGCTGTAAACCATCTTGCCTTTTTTGGTCCAAAATAAAAAAATCTAATTAACCATGACAAAAAATAAAAATAAAAATGCATGTGAACACATAGGGCCCTATCATACACCCGGCGCAATAAAGTGCAAGACATGTTTGGCACGATTTGTTGATACTTTCAGACCAGTGCAACAGTATTTTTTACGTTTTCCACCACATTGTTTAAATAGCAAATCCATTTGCCGACTTTTTGGACTCAGGGGCGTGCTAATCCGAAAAGGAAGTGTGCTCCGGCACATTGTTGGCGCGATGCTATGTTGAGGAATGAAATAGACTGTGCCATTGACCAAATAAAAGCTGGTCTAAAATCCAGCGCAGATCGCTTATGCGGCTATTAGGGGTCCAAACGCTTAGACATTGCTTAATACACAAAGGATGTACAACAATATAAAAAAATGGGTTAAACTGTTACAAAAAAAATATTATTTTCTACATTAATATAAAAACCACGGTAACTTTAAATTAATGATCCATTAGTTAATGTTAGTTAATGTATTTACTAACATGAACAAACTATCAGTAATACATGTATTACTGTATTTATTCCTCTTTGTTAATGTTAGTTAAGGTTATTTAAAATAAATAGTGTTAGTTCATGTTAGTTCATGTTAACTCATAGTGCACTAACTAATGTTAACAAGCACAACTTTGGATTTTAATAATGCATTAGTTAATGTTAAAGTATGATTAATAAATGCTTTACAAGATTATTCAAACTTAGTTACAGTTAGTAAATATATTAACTAACATTAACTAATGGACCATTATTCTAAAGTTTTACCAAAACCACTACCTCCGTGCCTTCTTCATCTCAGGGAGCTTTTTTCAGTTTATTCATGACAATTTACATTTGTATAATGTTATTATTATTATTATTATTATTATTATTATTATTATTATTATTATTTATATTTATATTTATATTTGATTTAATAAAAACAAGTTTAGATTTGTCCACCTGTTGGGTTTTGGAGATGTATGCATCACCATATGGGGCAAAAGAATAGGATGTGTGTTTGGGTATTTTTATTTATTTATTGATTTTTGACCACACTTTGTTATTATTGTTCATTTATTCGTTTGCTGGAAATAAGAACTGAATTGAGAAATAGTTTTGAAGAAAACAAATCTTATCTTTCCACTGTTTCCTTACTCCACGAAAGTTAAAGTAAGAGTAAAAGTAAAAAGAGAGTAAAGAGGCTGAATGCAGGAGGCTCGTATTTATCCTCATGTAGATGGTCTGTTTAACAGTTTTCTTGCTAGTAAAGATTTAGTTTTTTTTTTTCAATTTCAAAGTCCGCCATCTAAATAGCGAAAGTACCATGGCGTGATGCAACTGACTCTTAAAAGGAATGAGAGATGAGACTCTGATTGGTTTAATGCATGTTATGCTCAAAACACACCCATAAATCATTAGGAGAATAAACACAACCCTGTTAGATCATGCGCCAGGGCACATACCATATTTTTCCATACTTAAAATAGCAAAAGTGGATTCGGACACACTCTTAATGCTTTTGTGCCATGCATTTTAGACTTTGCACTTAGATCGTTAAAATAGAGCCTATAATGTTTTTTTGACCACCATGATTTCCACAGTAAAAATGGTCATCCGGCAGCTATTCTTATAGATGAAAATTTTTAAACTATAATACAGAAATATTATATCATGTATCCATAGCTTGAAGAGCTTATTTTACAGACCTCAGCTACTGATCTGCCATGTAACGCATACAGATGTTCCCACCTGGTTAAGTGTTGAAGCAGTCATGAATGAATAATTCAGTTTTAGCTAATGATGTTTTAGAGACCTTTTCGCTCATGTCAAAGTGGTGAAAGAACATGAATCACTTTCTTCTTTTTACATAGTAGCACAGCTCACCTTAACCCTGAGCTGTGTTTAGTCACCACCTCTCTTTAATTCCTCTCTTTTCTCAACTTCTTGCTTTTCTTCTCCACCCTCGTCTCCGCCGCTCAGAGTTAACCTTTGGGCTTTCCATCTCTTTCTCCTTTTTTGTCTCTCCCCTCATTTTTCTTACAAAGTACAGTACATTTTTGTCTCTTAAGAATAATACTTCCTCCATTTTATCCATGTCTCCCCATCAAAGCGGCTTTTTTTTAGGCTGACAGAGTTGCACACCAGCACACAGGAGCAGTGGTGCAGTACAAACTCTATCCTGTCCCAGTCTGTCTGAGCCCACAGAAAAATACGGCTCTACACCCTGCTGAACTCTGTGCAAAGCCCAGACGCTATGATCACACAGCAGGATCTTCACATGGCGTATGCTTTCTGCTAAGCTTCAAGCACATGTTCATGTTCTTCCAGGATCTCTACATTCAGCTTGTGTGTCAGGTGATTTCGTATTGTTGCATCAAGATCTCTTTGAAGGGCGTGCGCACACACTTGTTAATAATCACATATCCATCTGTAAATGTTGGAGCTGGCATTCTTAATATACTTGATTGAAAAGAGCAATCAGTTCTGCCTGATTTGCTTGAGAAAGTTATTGTCTCCCTTCAGGTCTTCCTTGATTAGTGACTGCATAATTCTTCTTCCTTTAAATCTCCATAGAGATAGTGGAATAGAAAGAGGAACATTGTGTTTTTATTTGCTCCTAAAGTTTAGCAGTTGTTTATATGCCAAACATGCACATTTACACAAAATATTTGATGACACATACTATTGAGTATCCTTATGCTGTGTTCACACTAGACGTGGCACGTGCAAATAAATCACGCTATTCATGCATAAATAGACACGTAAACACTTTGTGTTTGCTCGCTTCATTTGCGCATCAAATTCACTTCACAATAGACGGGGATTCGTATCATGGACAGGGCATCTGTCTGCTCGGTGACTCTAGCTTCATTGGTAAATGGCTAACATGGATTTTATAGTAGCTGTGCTTTATGTGCTTTAGGAAGGCTGCAAAACAGTGTAGCTTTGTTTGATGCTGTGTCTGAGTCTACTAGATCCTTTCAGAGGTGCATCCAACTCTGTCAGTTCATAAACTCCTTCAGAAACTATACCTGGATGATGGAAGCTTTCAGCTGGGTTTCAGACTGAGCTGAGCCCATTCTGATGAACTGTTGTCCAGTGTCAGCAAGAGGATTTCTCCTTGGGACACCAACAACAGGCACTACATCATAAGCACTCCCCAACTTAAGCTTATGATTGGTTAACTATGTGCGAATGTCCGCTGAAGTTCAGATTTTCCAGCTCAAGCGCTTCACACAAAACATGTGAAACGCTCAACTTGCGCCTCATTTGTGCCACAGGATGTTTATTTGCGTTTTGCATTGACTTAACATGTAAATCACTCACGCTTGATGCTTCACTCGTGTCTGGTGTGCACCCATTAGATTTGAAAGCAAGGAATTTGTAATCATCTACTAGATTTGTAATCTACAGTTATTACATATACTTCAATACAATACACATTTATGGATGTAGCACAATAAAAGAAAAACAACAACCAAAGCTGATCAAAAAAGCTTTATATTAAAATAAGCAATTAAAATACACAACAAACAAATAACATAAAAACAATACACTATCTGACAAAAGTCTTGTAACTTCGCCAATCCATGTTTAAGGAACTTAAAAATAACTTGACTTCTAGTTGATCATTTGGTACCAGAAGGGGCTTATGAAAGGCAAAGACCTCTAGATTATGCTTATTTTACCCAAATAAAATATGATCATGTCTTGATTTTTAATTATTTAATTAGGACAGTAAGGTCTGACTTTGCTTAGACAAAAGTCTTGTCACTTAACAGAAATAATGTACAGTATAGAATATAAAGACATGCTGCAGTGGAAAAAAATTATATTTAAAACAAAGGTAAAACAGGCACGGTTGGGGCAGTTAAGAACTAATATAAAGTGGGAGATTTCTCCGTAGTTTTGGGCCTGTTATCTTCTCGAGTTTTACTTTTGTCCTAGGCACAAACGTTAAGAGTCAGTAGATTTAAGTAATCAGTCAGTCAAAGGTCAGTATGATTTGTAGTATTCTTTCATATAGTATAATTGTGCAGGTCAGAACAAATAGTGTTTCTTTTTTTCATATATGTTACACTGAATGATGATAGAACATTATTTCAACCCATATTTTGCCGTTTTTTTTTTCTTTTTTCCCCCAAAAGTTGTATAAACATTACAGTAGAAACTTGTAAATCTAATCATTTAGAAAAAAAATGCAAATGCAAATATGTTTAAAGTAAAACTCCAAGTTGTGCAGCTATTGATGACAGCTGCAAATTGATGGCAATGCAAAATGTTACTGACTGATTTATAATTTTCAGTGTATTCAAAGTGACGCATACTGATGATGACTGTCACAAGTCATTACTGCCATTTCAACAAAACCTAATAATGTTTGCCAGCTTGGTAATGCGATTCCTTGGTGACAAGTATAAATGTACAATTTGCAGCCGCAATGTTCAGTACATTGGAGAAAACCAAACAATTAGAGGCCAGATTTACTAAACAGGACAAGTTAACATGAGAAAGAAATCTCATAAACATGCTGATGGCAGTGCAATTTTTTAAGTGTGATTAAGTGGCAATGTTAGAATTTAAGAGTACAGACACAACTGCTCGTTTTCATGCTGGTTTGTGTCCACCACATAAACCACTGCAAATTGGGTAGGAGAGCTGAAAAATAAGCGTGTGGATCTGTGGTCCACAAACGTTAGTAAATGCATCGTGTGATTCATTCTTCCATAAATCTTGCGCCTGAAAGGGAAACTCCTACAAATGTTTATACATGCCTTTTCAGCACACATTTTTCACTCCGTGTCTTTAGTAAATCCTGACAGTATATTTTTTAAGCCAAATGAGGGTTTGTGCTGACACAAGATGTTAATACATTTAAAACTTAATGTTTAAGGGATGCATGATGTAGATCAATGCAGGACTGGCCTAATAGAGCACAGCAGCTCGGTTCTGAAAATACAAATTACATTGCTTTTCTCTATAGGAAGATTTTTATATTATTTTAGTTTTTTTTAATTATTATTATGAAAATGATAAACCCTTGAAAGTCCATGTGAAATCTAAATGTAAGTTTTTATGGAATTAGTATCAATATGTTAGCCTTTTTAAATGATTATTATTATTATTTAGGAGTTTTTGAACTTTAATTGGGATAGGACAGTGGAAATTACAGACAGAAAAATATTGGGAGCAAAAAGAGGGGAATAATCGGCAAAGGACCTCGAGCTGGGAATCGTGAACACCATGGTGCTACAGTATATGTCAGCACACTTAACCACTAAACTAATGGCGCTGGCAATATGCTAGTCTTAAGGTTATCTGTAAGCCAGTGTGCTCCAAAGCAGTGACAGCAGTTGCATTCAGAAAATGGAAACTTTCAAAGCCTTAGGTTTGTCACTTCTTGCAAAATGAATCAAGAAACTATATATTGTCACCTCATACTTCAAATTTCTCATCAAATCTTCTGACCAATCAAATTCTCTCTTGTATTTGATATTTCCTGCCCACTTCAAGATGTGGAAATTGGTCAATAATTAATTTCAAAGTGTTCAAACTGAGGGTTCACATTTATAAATATATACACAAAGTAATAAGCTATAGCCAAACTATGTTGTTTAGTTCTTCTATTAATTCCTCAGTAGTCAGTTTGAAATGAGTTGTGTCAAGCATCTCTTTACGACAAGCATAAGGGGGAAAATACATTGCACACAAATACAAAAAAAAGTTATATAATTATTCATTCATTCATTTTCCTTTGACTTAGTCCCTTTATTCATCAGGGGTCGCTACAGCGGAATGAACCGCCAACTTATCCAGCATATGTTTTACACAGCTGATGCTCTTCCAGCTGCAACCCAGTACTGGGAAACACCCATACACACTCAGACACTGTGGCCAATTTAGTTTATTCAATTCACCTGTGCGACATGGAAACCAGAGCAGCCGGAGTAAACCCACACAAACATGGGTAGAGCATGCAAACTCCACATAGAAATGCCAACTGGCCCAGCCGGGACTTGAACCAGCGACCTTTTTGCTGTGAGGCGACAGTACTAACCAATGATCCATAGCCGTTTTAGGGTTTTTCACATTTATTGGGAAAGGCGCATGGAGATTATAGACAGCAAAGTATGGGAAGAGAGAGGAGAAGGATTGGCAAAGGACCTTGAGCCAGAAATCCATTCACACTACTGACATTCATACTGTATAGAACGTACTTTTCTAACAGCCAAGTAGTACATTTAAATTCAAATGCAGTACCTACTAGTAGGTAGTAGTAAGCTGTTTCGGATGCAGCCAGTGTAAATATTATTTCCTTTGGGGTGAATGAGTCATGAGTTTGTGTTAATTTCAGGTGAACCACCACAGCACCAGGTACACTGTCTGCTTCAGCCCAGAGAGACACATCACATCATATACAACGACAAAATATATCAGACCCATTTGAATTAATCTAAAAGCTGTATTTTAATGAAGGTAAACAGTGAGCCAGACTCAGTTACTATTATAGACTGCAGCTGTCATGAGTCTGTGATTTAAGCAAAAACGCTATTGGCTATTTTTAAAAAGGGGGAGGAGATACATTGTCCTACCGTGTCCTTCTGTTTTTGCTGAAATTGTCAAACATCAAATAAAACTTCACATTTCAAAGCATGTCACAGGACCTTTTAAACAGAACTGTTGTGAGCTCTCAAATGTAAATCAATGATATATGCTTTTGTTGAACCCATCTGCTCGCATTAATTCAGTACACTTTTTAAAACAATTGTTTGCAATACTGAACTGACCTTTTATTACATTACACAACACTTCACCCCTTACCCAAAGCTAACCCTCTTTTATTGTATCATCATAATCATGATGCCAATACAATAATAGAATTATCTGGCATATGCTTTAAGCTGAGTCACTGTTTGGCATTTGCTTGAATCTGTTAATGCGATTCAAAAAAACGTTTGTCTTGCATGCTTTACTCTCTCTGTTTCTTACTCTATGTAATCCATCCATTTCTCCAGAGCTGTTGTGGAAGCCAAGTTTGATGTCAGTTTTGATTTGACCTGACATTTTGCTTCCAAAATAATCGTGATGACAAATCTTCACATGTCCTGGCAGTGCACAGCCACGTAAGGGGTTTTGTTTATAAAGTCATAAATATTTGATGCTTCTCAGCAATATAATCCAGGTTTTCTCCTTAAAGAAATAAATAAATAAAACATTGGTGTGGATTGGAGTTATGTCCTACCAATCCTATGTTGACTAGCCACTGCTTCCTGACACAGATGATTGAATCTTTTAATACCTCTGTGTTGAGCAGATTGCAAAAAAAAAAAATAATAAATAATAATAATAATAATATATATATATTATTATATTATATATATATATTATATATATTGTGCAGGTAAAGGTCAGAAGCGGTCATGGCCTTCATCCCTCTGGGCAGAGGAGTTCTCCACTTTCCCGTCTCATCCGTTACCATCCACCTCCATCAAGGGCGGTGCTAATTAGAATGTGTTTTGATCATCCTGGGAGAATCAGCACAAATGTGCTGAGTCTCAAGGAAGAGCTGGGACATGGGGAGCGACCATGAAATCAGAGTGGCATTGTACTTTCCCCTTTACTTATTCATGTAGCTCATTCCTCCTGGGCTGCTCTGTTACACCCTCTTACCCACAAAAAAATAAATAAATAAATTGTGGAAGGATTCTTCTAGCTGCTTTACAACATCACAAACCTGCAGATGACTCAAAATGCATATATTTCATGTATATGTCTGGGACATTATACACTCACCGGCCACTTTATTAGGTACACCTTCGGACATTCGGATGGTAGGGTCAGAATTTGGCATTACCAACATGAAAGCATGGATCTATCCTGCCTTGTATCAACGGTTCAGGCTGCTGGTGGTGGTGCAATGGTGTGAGGGATATTTTTTTGGCACACTTTGGGCCCATTAGTAGCCCATTAGTAATTGAGCATTGTGTCAATGCCACAGTCTACCTGAGTATTGTTGCTGACCATGTCCATTTCTTTATGACCACAGTATACTCATCTTCTGATGGCTATTTCCAGCAGGATAACGCATCATGTCATAAAGCGTAAATCATTTCAGACTGGTTTCTTGAACCTTGCGGCTGGAAGGCATCGCTGCGTAAAACATGTGCTGGATAGGTTGGCAGGTCATTTCACTGGTGTGACCCCTGATTAATAAAGGGACTAAGTCGAAAAGAAAATAAATGAATAAATTAAAAAATAATAATAAAGCTGTATATATACATACAAGGAGATATACACACAAATGCTATTTGACTTATTTCAAAAATATATACAAAATAATGAACAAAAATATGTTAATATCTACTAGTATCATATTAAAATTACACTGGCATGCATTTTCGATCATCTACTGTTGATCATTTACTTCATCGGGTATATTTTGATAATATTACATATAGCTAAGATTATTAATTTGGGTAGAATAAAAAAGTAATAAAAAAAACAATTAAATAATGATTTCTGAAAGATTGTGTGATATCTAAAGTTGCCAATGAGCCCTCCTGTGGAATTGTAAACATGTATTGAATATTTTCCAAGTGCTGTTTAACAGAGATAATTTTTTCAACACATTTTAACGTAATATGTTTAATAACTAATTTGTAATAACTATTTTTTTGTCTTTGCCATGATGACAGTACATAGTATTTTACCAGATATTTTGCTAGATTTTTCCATTTAAATAAATAAAAGTATAATTTAAAGGCTTAACTAGGGAAATTAAATGAACTAGGTAAATTAGGTTAATTAGGTAAGTCATTGGACAACAGTGGTTTGTTCTAGTCAATTTATTTATTTATTATGTAATTAAAACAGCCTTTATACAGCTTTCTCTACACTCTCAGAAATAAATGTACGCAAGCTGTCACTGGGGTGGTGCCTTTTCAAAAGGTACACAGTTGTACTTGAAGGGTCTATATTGGTACCTCAAAAGTATATATTAGTACCTACAAATTTTAAGAGGAACAATTTTGTACTTTTTAGGTACTAATATGTACCCTTGAGGTATTAATATGAACCGTTTAGGTATAAATTTGTACCTTTTGAAAAGGTACCACCCCAGTGACAGCTCGCGTACCTTTATTTCTGAGTGTAGAAGAAAAAACTGTTACATGAGATACTGTGAAATGTTCATTGCTCTGTTAAATATAATTTTGGAAAATTAGATATTTTAAAAATAATACAGGCGGTTCATTCCACTGTGGTGACCCCAGATTAAAAAGTGAATGAAAGAAAAATAATACAATTTTACAGGAAGGCTAATTTTATCTTCAATTTATATCTCTCTGTATTTATTTATTTATTTATTTATTTATTTATTTATTTATTTATTTATCAAAATAGTCTTTTAAAACACACAAAATATTGGTCAAATCTAGACAAACCCAATCATTGGTTGAAAAATAATGATAGCAAACAGTGCTGAAGTAAATGTGTTGCTCTACTCTGCAATATGTAAGGCCACGGCTGCTCTCTCTACTGTATATGTATTCCTCACCACATACCACAAGTTTAACTATGAAATTAATCTTGCTCTGCACATAGAAAATGAATCAGTGTAACTGTTCAGGTGCTGCCCCTTTTTCGTTCTATTTGTCTTGTCTGTAATGTAAATGGTCGTGTCTTGTTTAGTAACTTTGTGTGCTTGTAATTCATGGGAGCAGAAGCTGGGACAGAGAGAGAGGAGAGAGGGAATTAGAGGAGCCACATGAATCAGCTGCCGTTCTTCATCCTAGAGTGAACTGGAGCACAGCGGTCATAAAGCATGCGTTTTGATGATTGTGGTCAAGACCTTGTTTTGTGAAGTGCAAGCTATATGTCAACAGAAAATTCAGTATGCGAGAATAATGCTTTAGAAGGACTTGCAAAGAGCCTGTCTGCACTCGTGAAGCCACTATCTGTTTCATTTGATCGCTTGTGCTGTTGCTCGTCTTCAGCGCAGTTGCACAACTGAAAATGTAAGAGCAGGGAAGGGAATAAAAGCTAGTGTTGAATTTCAGCCGTTCTTTTCAGTGCATCATTCTTCAGAAAGGACTTTGTGAATTATTCTGCTTATTTCTTCTTACCAGTGACTGTGACAATTTCTTCAAAGTATTCTCTGGCTTGCTGCTTCAGCTGAGAGTATTGAGGTCATTCATGCTTTTATTTATTTATTTATTTATTTATTTATTTATTTATTTATTTATTTATTTATTTATTTATTTATTTATTTATTTATTTATTTATTTATT
>CAIGQZ010035043.1:13079269-13091944 GCA_903798205.1 Danio tinwini | reverse complement strand
TATTATTATTATTATTATTATTATTATTATTATTATTATTATTATTAGTAGTAGTAGTAGTAGTAGTAGTAGTAGTAGTAGTAGTATTAGAAACCATGTGAGCATCGACCTAACTGTGGGGAAAAAACAAGACAATATTATTTACATACCATACAAAATGGTAAATCAAAGTGTTTTACATTAAAAATAAAAGCTATAATAAAATAATAATAAAAAAAAAATGTTTTTGAAAATAATTCAAATAAGAAAGATACAAACATAGCCAGATCAGTCAGTTGAGGCTCAGTGCTATGCAGTTTGTTTTCTGGCAGCACACAGTCTATTTTCCACTTACTTTTCTCAATCTAATCAATTGTCAGTGGCTAAAGTTGAGTCCCGCCCTGCAATTTTCTCTCTTTGAGTAGGCAGTATGTCACATTATGGAAGTAAATTGTGTTTTGTGTGCTGTTTTATGTTCACTTAAAGGTGAAACCTGTTGTTGACTTGTTGAGGGCTGATTTGGCGGTGCTCCAATTAAGTTCCAGTGGCCCATGAAAGCACACTTTTGCTGTTGCTGATGGTGACCCCGTTTCTTTTGGAATAAATAGAATGCAATAATGAATGCATCCATTGGGCCAAGCTTGCAGTGCTGTTGCACAAACAGCACAACACACGGTCACGTGTATACAGCAGACTTCATTTTTAAACAAGGATAGTTACTAAAATCATTAATTTAGTGTTTTATTTGCGCTCTCTTTAATTTCTGAAGAGAGGTTTCATTTAGTCATTTAGCTTCCACAATTTGAGCTATTAGTATAAATTGGGGGAAAGTATAAGTAGAAAATGAATGATTTGGCCTGAACAACATGTTGGTAGTATTCGTTTACACATCCACAGACGTCCTCTTTAGTCATCTGCTTCCTGAATCCTGCTTTTTTAAAGCCATAATGTCTTTTTGAAAGGGGAGCCAGGGTTTTCATTTCAAGTTTTGGTGTTTTAAAATAATATAAAAGCAACTGACAGACTTGTTTTTCCATCTACAACAATGCTAATTACTTTTTTTTTTCAAAAATCACTTCCATCCAATGAAAAAAGATCAGTTTTTCAGAAGAAACAAGACATAAAGGTGCCTTTTTGGACGGAGCGCAGTGACAACGGCCATGCAAAACATCACAATTTAGACTCATCATGGATGCCTTGGCCCCTTTTAATCCCGACTGTTTTATGTTTTGTCGTTCATTTCCATGAGAGCAGCTAGATAAGAGTGGATGTTGGCAATTTGCAGGCTGTCTGTTGTTTGCAGTCAGGCAGAGGTGAGAGACAGCAGAAGAAAAGCATACCTCATACAGGAGATGACCTGGATTTGGCTCGAGCTGTGAAAGGAAACCGAATTACAGCTTGTCTGTGCTTGAGTGCTTTCTATTGGCCGCTAACAAAAGCATTTACAGGCCCAATTCCATCTTATTTTGTCCCTCCGCTTCTTTTTTTTCTTTGCCGTTCGACTTCACAATTTACGTTTTTTCTTAAGTTGTCTCAAAGTTTCCGCGAGCTGCGTGATGCCTTCGTTCGCCCTTTATTTTAATAGTCATGCAGAAACATCCATGATACGTAGTTTTTTTTAAACTGTTTTGAGAAATGATCCTTTAATGAGCAATATCATTTTTACTGTTGTTATTTGTTGTGTGCTTGTTAAGTGTCAGTGATAAACATGGTGTCTAACCACCTGCAGCGTCTTATCTCACAGCAATATTTGTCTCCGCATTGGTGGAGTTATTAAAATCCTGCTCTGTGTGGGGGAAATGTATTGCAAGGCACCTTTGTTTAGCACTGTAGATTCCCAAAAACATCCCACAGCGCTGCACTCGGATGCTGTGGCAATAAGAACAGGCCTTAACCGAGCCATGATTAACCACAACTAAAGAAGTCACTTTGAACGCAATTAAATGACTGAAGTGCCAAATAATGATTAAAAAAAAGAGAATCTAATGAAAGTACTATTCAGCACTTTATATGTGAAATCAGCTGTCCCCAACAGATTTACACACTCGCTCGCCTCAGATGCAGCCCTTCTACTGCAATTACTTTAGTGATTACAGCCTTACCAGCTAAATACTGTTTATGTAATTTTAGCCACTGTGGTTTAGGAGTAATTGTTTTGGCTGGTTGACATGGGGGAAACATGTGAGGTTGAAATGGATTTTTTTTTTTTTTTTTGTTTTTGTTTTTTGAGGGGGGAATGATGGAATCCTTGCTTTTGGATCACATGAGATGTTTTGACTTCAGTACATTTGGATTGCAGCAATGTGAGATAGAAGCTTATTAAGAGCAGGGGCGAATTTAACCAATAAGCAAGGTAATCGGCCGCTTAAGGCACCATCTGGGGGCCCCCAATAAATATCTAGAAGTATAAATTAGGTAACACTTTATTTTGATGGTCCATTTGAGTATTAGTAGTCTGCTTAATATCTATTGATACTGCTGCTAAACATACATTTAACTGACTATAAGAAACTTTGCAAGTACATGTCAACTTATACTAACCCTAACCTAACAGTCTACTTATAATCTGATGAGAATTAATTGGCATGTTGATGCAATGTAACTTAAATTCAACAAATGGACCATCAAAATAAAGTGTGACCATTAATTATACCTATGAACTATATATAATGTTTTCTATCATATTTTCTATGGTGAGAGTCAAATAAAAATGTAACAATTAAATATTATTTAATATAAAATTAAATGTAATATTATTATAATAATGTAATGTTATGTACTAATAGTTATATAAAATATTATCATTACATCTGCACAAATTTGTCCACCACCCTTAATCATTGAGAAGTCCAGCAGTCAATATGTGTTATTTTTTGTTGTAAATTAATTTCATGAAAACTATTTATTCATCATTAAAATGGATTAAATAGATTGCATTAAGATAAAATGTAGAAAAGAAGTTTGAGTGATATAAAAAACAACAACAGCTAAATAAATAAAAATGAAATAAAAGTAGCATTGTAGGAGTGTTGGGCCCCATGGGAATTGCTTAGGGCCCCCAAATCTCTAAATCCGCCCCAATTAAGAGGATGTGAAACATACTGAGTTGTATAATGATTTTCCTAAATAAATAAATAAATAAATAAATAAATAAATAAATAAATAAATAAATAAATGCAAAAGTGATGATCAGTGCACGTGGCTGTAATATGGGTTTGACAATATTAATAAATGATGGAATGCTTGCTTTTGGATCACTGAAAATGTTTTGACATTAGTACATTTTGATTGCAGTAATGTGAGATAATAGAGGCTTATAAAGAGGATATGAAAGATACTGAGTTAAATCAAGATTTTCCAAAAAGAATAAATAAATAAATGCAAAAGTGATGAGCAGTGCAAGTGGCTGTAATATGGGTTTGACAATATTTGTCAAATATATTTGCTTTTGGATGACAGGAGATGTTTTGGCATTAGTACATTTTAATTGCAGCAATGTGAGATAACAGATGCTTATTAAGAGGATATGAAATATACTGTGTTTTATCAAGATTTTTCAAGAATGAATGCATGAATAAATGCAAAAGTGATGATCAGTACTAGTGGCTGTAATATGGGTCAGCATAGCTACTGTAGTTTAGAAGTAATTGTTTTGGCTGGTTAACATGGGGGAAATGTGAGTTGTTTTTTTTTTCTGAAATTATGGAATTTGTGCTTTTGGATCACAGGATATGTTTTGACATTAGTACATTTTGATTGCAGCAATAAAAATAATAAAGGCTTATTGAGAGGATGTGTATTCTAATATATATTCTAAGTTATATCATGATTTTCCTAAAATGAAAGAATGAATATTTGACATTACATTTTGATGGCAGCAATGTGAGATAATAGAGGCTTATTAAGAGAATATGAAATAGTTATATCATGATTTTCATGAATAAATAAATAAATAAATAAATAAATAAATAAATAAATAAATAAATAAATAAATAAATAAATAAATAAATAAATAAATAAATAAAACAATTCACACCAATTCCTTTTTGATCTGCAAAAGGAGATTTTAAATTGAAAATGACCTCCGTATATTGGCAATGATTTGTGACCAACATTAACAATTAATTTGAAAGACATACAGAAAGTATCATATGACATATTTGCTAACTTCCACATTTTCTGGAGAGATGATTTTGGTACAAAACAAGCAAAAATATAATATATTATTTAATAAAAAAAATATGACTGTGAATTGAAAGACACTGTGAAGGTCTGAACTTTCTGAATAATACATTTGCAATTTCCAAACCCTGTTGTTTACCTGGAGCGTTTGAAACATACGCTGTGGCACGGGATTGTTATATGATAGTTTGCATCTTTCATCAAAGGAAAAATAATCAAAAGCTTAAAATTATTACAAGCAGGATGTTGTTTTCTGCTTGTGTGATACAAAAAATTTACAAAGGCATACGCATTGAAATAATTCATTAAATATTCCTTTTTGGTTAAATGAACTATTTTCAACCTATATCACTAACAGCGTGTAAGTCAAACAAGCTGGACTTTCGAATCCAAAGGTGTGTGTGTGTTCATAAATACCACGTCCTTTTTTCTCTTTTATCCTCCCGGTCTGCTTTAGTCCCTACCTTACCTACCGCACTGCGCTACAGCCAAGCGCTGCCTCACAGATCAGCCTTTTTATATACTGTAATTATCTTATGATGTAAGTAGCAGCTTGCGCTAGTTAAAACAGATGGTGGATCATTTCAAATCCCATTTTTCATGTTTGCCGCGGATATCAATAAGACGGCAGTCCCCAAACCTGCTTTGACCTTTGTGGCTGGTGGCGCATGTCATCTGCAAAATTGAGATCAGGCGCGTGACATTTTTCAAATCACAGGATAGGGAGAGAAAGGTCCTTATCAAGGCTGTCAATCATGACTTAGTGTATTCCCACACGCCCCACACACACAAATCAAATCATCTCTGGTAGGGATCACACAACACACAAGGGCTGTTGTTGATCCTGTAAGCTTGAATCATTTACCAACTTGAAGGAGGTCTAGTCACACTTCGACGGCAGGGTTCTTTATTTTGATTATTTTTTTTCAGTCGGTTCTGTCTACATTTGTGCGCTCGTATTGAGTTGCTGAAATGCCAACATGACAATTTAAGCTGCTCTTTTCATGCCAACCAGTGCTCATGTAAATTGAAATAAATTGGGTCATATTTTATTACTGGTTGCCTTGCCAATGTTTGGTTTATTTATTCATTCATTTATTTATTAATCTATTAGTAAAGCATTTTTGCAAGGCGATAGATACAGCTACATTTTTAGCAGCCACAGCATGTCGTGATTCCTTTTCTTTTCTTTTCTTTTTTCTTTTCTTTTTTTTTTTTGATGTTGGAAAGTGTGAAACGGTCTACCTTGATAGGAGGTGAAAGGAATCACACCACTCATCAGCCAGCTGTGAGAATCCATTAGTCTTTGTGAGACAGACCTTAAGGACACCATCAGGGAAGTCAAAATCTTGAGCCCTGTTATATTTATAGTTTGTGGGGGAGAATTGGGTAAGCTTTGTCAATTTTACTTAAAGGGAACGTTCAACAAAAAATGAAAAAAGTGTCATTTTCTCACCCTCGAGTTGTTGCATGTCTATATAAATATATTTCATACCCCCAATATATAAAATAAAATTACCAGGGGTGTCCCAAACTAAAGACTTCCCTTGCTTGCAAATAGCAATTAGCTTAAAGACTTGAGTTTAGAATAAATAAGTAATAAAAATAAATTAATAAAAATTTAATTCATAAAATTGTATTTATTTTATTTTATTTTATATTTATTTATAAAAATAAAAATAAATAATAAAAAGAGTCTGCTGAAACACTTTGATTGACATTCTCCTTTCGTACATGTCATCAGAGGGGGAAAGTCCTGCCCATTAGTGAAGATCTCTCTCTTATTCATTAGACAGCCCTGAGTAAGAAGCAGCCATCCGCAATTAGAGTTTTTGCAGTGTAACTGCCGAAGTTAATGTCAGCGACAAATAAACACTATTCATGTTCTTTTGACATGTTCAGTTTTTCACAGAGATAACATTAGTCCTTTTTTGGGTTTGCCACTATGCTGATGCACAGGTGTTTGTAGCTCTGTTCCACCCTGGGAGCACAATATCATTTGAATTTAAAGATGCAGTATGTAAGTTTGACACCCAGTGGTTGAACTACATATTGCACTCTTGGATCAAATCAAACGCAAGCGCAGGTTGCCAGATTGAGGACAGGAGCGAGTAATTAAAACCGTGTTCTAAATAAAAGCAATGGCACACGATAAAAGGAATATGTTCCATATTAAAAAGAGTTTGTGTCCTACCCAACACCTCGAATTGATATATTAGAAATGGCTTCTATTTCTCTTTATGACAATGATCACCTCAGGTTAACCTCATGTGCTTTATTCAGTGTTAAATGCTAAATGCAATGTGAGTTTAAATGCCATTTTACATGACATGTATTGCCTTATACTAAAAGCAGCAGCATCTTGAAAATAAAATAAACTGTCTGAAATTGAACTTTAGAACTAAACACATATCAGTGATTCAGCATCTACATTTAATAATGTTAAAGAGGGTAACTATGTATTAAACAGATTATAAACCTTACCATTTCATGAGTGAGTACATATTCTGTGCCTCTGAATGGCTGTATTTAAATTTCTGTCGTGTTTCGTCTGGTGCAAACAGCCAAATTGCTTATCACTGCAAATCTCGTCACGAAGCGTATTGTTAGGACACGCGGTTACAATGTAACCTGCTCACCTAACGTTTACATTCGTATTTTTTTTTTAATTTGCTAATTAATAACCTCATGTGGAACTGAATCTGTCTCACTTTGGAGTCTGCTACTGTAAACCGGAGGTCGCATTTCGGTCAAGGGTGCATGCTTTGAGAGCCTTTCTGAATGAATTAATGGAATATACGCGGTTTTCCACCAAGGCAACCCGTGGTGCTGAAATATAATTGGCTAAACTGGCATTGGGCAGGTTAAAATCACCAAAACAAAGACAGCGTTCTGGCACGGAAAACGCATTTTCAAAGCAGAATATCTGACTTCAGCATTGTTTTTTAGATAAACAAGTATGTTCACGTAGCATGTTTCTTAAATATCTGCAAACATATCATGGTACTTTTATGCTTTAAAGGGGTCAAAAACTCACATACAACACCTTTAAAGCAACAGCTAACAAAAAGGCACAATGTGGTTTAAAGCCTATAAAGGGGAGTTTCAAAGAGATAAAAAAATTTGGGATATTTTAAGCTGGAACATCACAAACACATTCTAGGCACAACAATGACTTATTTTACATCTTGTCAAAAGAGGCACAATAGGTCCCATTTAATTGCATGTTTGTGATTTTATAATTATCCTAGCTTAAGTTTCAAGGCTGAGAATAAACGTTATTTGCCACATATGAGAAATTCTAAATGATAGTAAAGAGCATTTAAAAATGTAAATAAAGCACTTAAGCACTTGCATAAAACAAGCAGGTGTGAATAAATTACAAATATGCAACTGCATAAAATAGGAATATTAGTACAATAAATAAACAGAGGCAAGTCACATGCAAACTTTCACTAAAAACAAAACAATAGTGCAAACAAAATAAAGAGCCTAAAACAGCAATTCTTCAAAAGCACAAGGAAATAACATTCAGGACTATTTGCAGAGACTGTGGATTAAAGTCAAAAAGATAATGTAGATAATGTTCAGTTCCTTTCACAGAGCCCAGTTCAGCTCTCAAAGTAACCATAGCAGTTGACTTGCATTTTATGAATCACCAAAGGCCACAGTTTCAGCTAAAAATCTGCTACTAAAGAAAAAAAAGTATAACATACATCTTTGGAAGGCCTGAGGGTAAGTAAATTAACAGCAAATTTCCATTTTCTAGGCAAAGAGAAATGAGATAGCGGTGAAACTAATGCTCCACATTTTATTTCAGGTTATCTGCTGTTAAATTAATTTACAAGATGTCATCAGCATAGTGCCAAAGAAAGACAATTAATAAGTGGTCTACTGACAGTTTAACATGTTTTTTTTTTCAAAATCAAAAAGTGATTGAAAATATTTAATTTGACTAAATACAAGGCTATAAAATAATTAGTATTTAGCTATTACACACAAGTAATCCACCAACACATATGAAATAGGCGTATGGTTGGCTGTTTCCTAAAATATAGCCATAATATAATAATAATCGCAATGAATGCCCGAGCAGCACGGTGGCTAAGTAGTTAGCATGGTTCACTGGTTCGAGTCCCAGCTGGCATTTCTGTGTGGAGTTTAAATGTCCTCCCCGTGTCGGCATGGGTTTCCTTCGGGTGCTCCGGTTTCCCCCACAGTCCAAAGACATGCGGTATAGGTTCATTCATTAATTTTCTTTTCAGCTTAGTCCCTTTATTAATCTGGGGTCGCTACAGCGGAATGAACCGTCTGCGGTATAGATGAATTGAATAAACTAAATTGGCTGTAGTGTATGAGTGCAAGAGTGAATGGGTGTTTCCTATTACTGGGTTGCAGCTGGAAGGGCATCCGCTGCGTACAACATATGCTGAAATAGTTGACTGTTCATTCTGCTTTCACGACCCCCAGTGAATAAGGGAATAAGCCTAAGGAAAATGACATTAAATTAACAATGAAGACCACATCTTCAAAATTGACTTATTGTGAAAACGTAGCCCTATATACATTTCTGAAGATCACGAATTATGTAGCCAGAAGTACATATGGCTGCATTTTGTCTTTAAAATGAACGCTATGGGGCAGTATGATGCCGTTCCTTTTTGCCCCTTCAAGCTGACTGCTTACCTCTGAATGGACGGCTTTCCTGCTGTTACCAATTTGTCCACTAGCTCGCTATGTATGTCAGTGGACTTGAGACGCAGTAAGGAGTTGACCATGACAATGGGGTTTGGGTCCGGCGAAGAACGGTTCTAGAAAGAGGGTAAGACAAAAACAAAAGCCAAAAAAAAAATGAACAAGTAAATAACAGGGTGAGAATGTGGTAAAATCTGAAAACGTGGTAAAAATCAGGCAAGGGCTTTTCTGGATTGAAAGCTTTTGGAAACACTATTGGTTTGGTTTAGGGAAGGAAGAGGATGGGTCAGTCGATCAGTCAGTCAGTCGGATTTACGAGAGAACAGCATGAACGAATGGCACGCGCGAGAAAATAGCTGTACATTTTCAGAATGTGCCTGGGTTGCACATCTTACCACACTTTCTGCCACCTGTGACTTCCTGGGCAAATTATGTACATTATTCACCAGCTTCGAACTGGGACAAGTTTATGTCGCCTCGGTAGAACTATTTTTTAGATGTGACCTTTCCTTTACATTTAGGTGATTTGCATTTTATTTTCCTCCCTGTTTTGTTCCGTGATATGGAACGGCGCAGTGTGATCCATATTCAAATGTATTAAAATGAGCAGCAGTGTGTTTGCATGTGAAATTAAGAAACAGAGCTGGAGTTCAAAGCCTGGTCTTCTGCATGCAGATAAGGTAAGGGGAGGGCCAGGCTCAGCGGGACGCCTTGTTCCACTTTGCAAATGAAGGGAGGGAAAGGCCAGTCAAACGATGACCATGGCAGGCGTCATTTTGTGACTTTGATGTGTGTCTCCGAGCAACAGGTGGAAAGCTATAATCAGAAATATCACCAATGTGAGTTCTGCTATGAAATTTTAATTGCATTGTCATGTGAGGCCTTGTCTTCTCAGTGTTAGAGACGGACGGAGCGAGCGAGAGAGAGAGAGAGAAAAGAGAGAATCGATTGTTGCTGGCCAAATTGATGCAGCGTTTGTCTGCGAGCTCACAGCAGATAAAACGAGTGCCGCTGTGTTTGTCTTCAGGTGGCCTTTTCTACGTGTGCCACATTGCCATTTTGATGTGTTAAGTTATAATGGGTGTCTGCCATTCTCTGCTAGAGCTGCCAATAAAATCTCTGGAGGAGGGGATTAGGTGTTGGTGCTGCTATGGCTGTGCTCCCATCCATCCATCCCCTCCTCCTGCTCAGCTCTCTCTCTCTATCCTCTCTCTCCTTTCAGACTCGTTTCTCTTCAAAGTCACCTAAGGCCAATGTGTCAAAAGCAAAGTAGCGGGAGGAGCTTCTGTCATGCGGAGGTCAGCCATCAGCCTTCCGATAAACAGATCTGCGAGCATAGAAGGATTTTGTGCCCTTGCCTGTTTTAAGGTGTAGTTCATGAAATAATCAAAAATCTCTGCGTTCCAATTCGCATAGTATCCATCATCAATTATAGGTGAAAATAGGCTCCCACTTTATATTAGGTGGCCTTAACTAGTATGCACTTAAACTGAAATGTACTAATTGGGTATATAGATGTTTTACATTGTATTTATTATTTGATTTGATTTGATTTATTTATTTTCGAACCGAAATATAATACATAAAATATCTTTAACAAAAAAAGTTAAAATTTCAACAAAAATGGAGCGGGATGAAGCTTATTATTTTCCCACCCCATTACCACATACATCATTCGTCTATTACTTAAAATTATTTCTTCTTTTACTTATCTCTTCTTTTTACAAAAGAGATATTTTATTCTTTTGCCATTTTTAATATATTATATGTTTGATTCCATTTGTTCATTTACATTTTATACCATAGACCCCCCAAAAAAAAATATATATATATATATATTTTTTTTTTTTTTCTATAACTTATCAATTTGGGTGTACTACTTTTTGGACCATTATCATAAGTTATTTTGTTAGATAAGCTTCAGATTTGGCTTCAGTACTGACTAATCTAATGTATATGCACAAATATAATATTGTATAGCTTCCTATTAAAAATATGAATTTAAAATATAGATTTGTGAGGGGTGTACTTAGTTATGCTAAGCACTGTATATAGTTGTTTATTTGTTCTTTCCAAGGGCTTGACACTTATGTGTTGTTATTTGTATATAATTATACATAATTTTTTTTTGTTTTTCCCAATTTTCAGCTGAATAAACAATATCAGATTTTCTTTCGAGGGAGAACTATTCCTTTAACGTGTTTAGGAGTCCACCAGACTGTAAAATAAACTGCACAATTTTCTCTCGTCACACACTATAAGAAGATGTGATCAGAAGGTTTAGCGAACCAAAATCCAATTGTTTCATAAACGGAATTAACAAAGCACGATGCACATATCTTAACCTTTCTTTTTAAATAATCGTAAGTGAAGTCCCCTTAATGAGTCGCATACAGCTTACTTATTGATTGTCTCTCTCTGAAGAAAGAACAGCCAGAAAGCGCAGACATCATTTCATGACTTATTGATGCGTTAAGAGGCAGCAAGCTAATAACACTGTCTGTTCACTTGCCTCTCTCTCTCTCTCTCTCTCTCTCTCTCTCTCTCTCTCTCTCTCTCTCTCTCTCTCTCTCTCTCTCTCTCTCTCTTATTCTTATCTTCTCTATTTAGCGTTAGGGTACTATTAAGCTTTAAAGATGGGGTATGCAAGAAGAAAGCCTTATGGGCACGCAGCTTGTGGCTGTTAGTTATCCGGTTATGCCAAGAGTCACAGAGCTCCTTAGGTAATGGCTATTAAATTGAGTCGAGGCATAGAAGGCGCCTGGAGACACGAGGACTTTAGAAAGGCAAACACTACTTCACCCTGCAGACATTCGGATGAGAAGACTTGGAATTGGCATTGGATGCAGTGTTTATCAGTGCATATGTATATAGCATTTTTTTTAATTAAACTAAACTTTAATAATATTAAATGGATAGTTCACCCCGAACATGAAAATGAACTCAACTATACTTTCAGAAATAAAGGTGGAGCTGTCTGTGGGGCAGTACCTTCAAAAGGTACATATTTGTACCTGAAGGGTCCATAATGGTACCTCAAATGTCATTTTTAGGTACATTTGTGTGCTAATATGCACCTTTGAAGTACCATTTTTTTAGGTTTTTATTTTATACACACACACATATATATACAGTTGAAGTCAGAATTATTAGCCCTCCTTTGAATTGTTTTTCTTTTGTAAAAATTTCCCAAATGATGTTTAACAGAGCAAGGAAATTTTCACAGTATTTTTTTTTTTTTTTTTTTAAGTCAAAAGTGTTTGTTTTATTTCGGCTAGAACAAAAGCAGTTTTAAATTGTTAAGAACAATTTTAAGGTCAAAGTTACTAGCCCCTTTAAACTTTGTGATTGTCTACAGAACAAACCATTGCTATACAATAATTTTAAATTATTATTATTTAATTATTATTATTTTATATATAATTTGGTAAATTTCTTCTTTTTGTTTGTTTTTGTTTTGCAGATTATGTCAGTTTGCATCTAAATAGTGCCATAACATTTCTAAAATGTGTGTCTTTATTATTTTTATTATTTTATTATTAATAATTTGCTAATTATTATACAACTTTACAAACAAATATGTTGCTTTACTTTAATTGAATTAAATTGAATAGAATTGTATTATTTGATTTAATTTCATTTAATTATTTAAATATTTTTTTATTTGTATGTTTTACAATTTTTATTATTTGTTTATGCAGTTGCTTATTATTATAATTTGTACAACTTTACAAATATATTGATTTTATTTTATTTTATTTTATTACTGGTTTAATAATAATAATAATAATAATAATAATAATAATAATAATAATAATA
>CAIGQZ010035043.1:13048259-13061871 GCA_903798205.1 Danio tinwini | reverse complement strand
TATATTATATTATATTATATTATATTTCTATGATTCTATTAAATGATTCTAAATGAAACATTTGCAAAAAAATATAGGGAAAATCACATGAATGAGTAAATGTTTGAGTACTGAAAATGTAAAAATGAAATAGTCCTTTGCATGTGGTTCCTAAACTATTAATTGATTGAGTTTATATAAAAGGTACTGTATCATTATATATATATTTTTTATCAATATATGAGCTGACTTGATCTTTTTTGTCATATCGCCTTGCCCTAGTAGCAGTTGACATGAATTTTATTAATGGCTTTCAACTAAAATTGTTTTGGGTACACGGAAAACAATGGAATAAACTGCACATTTTAATTTTGGGCTGAATTATCGCTTTAAATGATTGAATTACCCACAAAATATTATTCTTATCAACAAATTGACTTTTTTTAATTCTCCATTTCAGCGTTTAGCACACCACATTAGCCATAAGATAGCAATTGCTTTGCTTTGTTTTGTCATCACAAGCTTATCATCTTTATGCAGTGCGATCTGAGCTCTTTTGTTCTTCCTGTAAGGGCTTGTGTACAGATATAGATATGCCTTTGTCTTTTTGCATTGCTGAAAGTGTACTGTGCTGTCTGTTTCTCATTACTTTTACTCATTATTAAATGCCAAAGCAGTGCTGGCAGACGCACAAATATTATCTAAACAAAGTGAAAAGATTTCATTTTGCATTAAGTAAATAAAAAAGCCTTACAATTGCGACAAGACATATCAGTTCAATGCTTATAAAAGTAGCTGCTTGTTTAGAGGTTTTTATTATGTGTTGAGATCAATAAACCTCAGTCGCGCTTCACTGAGATGTTTTAAGAACACATTTTAAAGATTGAACTTTCAACAAGAGGCGTGTTTTCATTGTGAAAAGACGTTATTGGAAGAACTACATTTTACCTTCTAAAGTTAATAAGGTAGAATTGGAGAGGGGATAGTTTGGGTATCTGTAACGTCTTTATTTTAAGGGTCTCTTGAGCTTAAAACTCATTACATACCAAATTAAAAGACGTAATCTGGCTGTACCCTGTTCTGCTTCCTTCTCCCCATCAAACTTCCTTTTTTTGTACAGGATGAATGCAATGAACTTCAGTCTAATTGGAGTTTAATGAAAGTTTCCCACTTTTCTGCCAATTATTGGTGTACATGTGTCAAGTGATGGACTGTAGCATTCATGCATAAACCACATTTTCTTGCAGCGATTAATTGCTGAAGCTTTAATCGTGGTGTGTGTGTGGCATTATCACAATATTTGCAAAAAAGGTTATTTTAACAGGTATAATAACACAAAACATAAGAAGTATATTGCTTTATTGTATATACATGTTCAGAATAAACACGTTTCAATTAAATTAAATTGCAAAACGTATTATAAAGGTATTAGGCAAGGTAATAGGCAAAATAAAGGCAACAGGTAACACTTTACAATAAAATGTTAAAATCATGAGTGAGAAAAGCCCAGAATTATCACAGTTACTATGTTAATATTAGGGTTAATATTAGAGTTTTAATAGATATTAATTCAATTTAATAAAACAAGTCATCAGATTGCCACTATGATTTTAACATGTTGTTAGGCATGAAATAAGAAATGAACATCAGCTAAGATTAATAAAAGCTTTTGTAGTTTTCATGGTAAGTTTACTGTAGTTAAATTGACTATTGTTAACTATTGGAGCTTTATTGCACAGTGTTACACACAACAGCTCTTACACACAATAGTCTGAGGTTTTCCTATCAATATTTCAGCATGTAGGCCAGGCTAGCATGTGAAAATGTTCATGTTTGAACTATTAAGCTAAACAATTAAAGCCATAGACTGTAAAAGATGGACGTAGTGTCCATGACGTCACCCATAGGTTTATGAAGAACCCAAAAGAAGCTAGCAGTAGGCATGACCAACCATTGCCATTTTGTTCGCGCGTCATCACACCAACCAGGGCAAACCAAACAAGGGCAGAGAGGCGGAGCATGAGCGGAGCTACAGACGCATCCTGGCATTTTGGTTAGACTGGCTTTCCTATGGGAGAAACGCTCAATACTTCATTACCTGCGACTCGTTTGTGTTCTGACCACATGTGCTTGGTTGTACACTATATCAATAAAGTGTTTAGACACTGTTGTAATACATTAAACCACTAAGCATTGTTCTTAGGACGTTTTTTAACAGGAGGAAAGTCCAAACACTTTAAATATAGTCTGTGTTGGTAAATGCAAGGCTATTTATGAAATACAGGTACAGTATAACACTGTATGACAACGTTTCAGATGATTGTTCTAGAGCCTACAGCTAACCAATCTGTCAGATTCTGGAGTGCATTACAGTTCTAAAGAAAATTATAAATGATAAATGATCTTAAATAAAACAAATACATTTACAGAGATGGTATATAAGTATATAGTTTCACTCACCTGGGAAACGGAGGCCACGTGAATGGTTTATGAGCACAATTAAGTGCACACAGCATGCCATATCATTTGATAATTGTAGGAAATAATTCCAAAAGGCAACTGACCATGTAAGGCCACAAAAACAAAACAAAATACATTTTTACAATTGCAGTTTCAGTTACTTCCGTATTGGCTTCCCGAGGGAGAGCAGGAGGTTGCCGCTTGATTAAAGCCTGATTTATACTTTTGAGTGCCCATAGATGGTCTGGTGCAGCCTTTGCTCTGGCTGACAGTGACCCTAACGTGCACCTCTTCAAAAATGTAACTGCATGTTGCAATGACGCATAGCACAAGTGATTGTGATTGGTTGGTGATTTATAGTTAAAGTTGTATGTCCGTTGGAGACACTCAACACAAAAAAAACGTACACTACCTGACAAAAGTCCTGTCGCCTATTCAAGTTTTAGGAACAACAAATAATAACTTGACTTCATGTTGATTATTTGGTATCAGAAGTGGCTTATATGAAAGGCAAAGACCTCTAGATTATGCTTATTTTACCGAAACAAAATAGGATCATCATTTTTTTTTTTTTTTTTTATTAGTACAGTAATTTCTGACTTTGCTTAGACAAAGGTCTTGCCCCTTAACAGAAATAATGTACAGTATAGAATATAAAGTCATAGTGTAGTGGAAAAAAAAACTATATTGTGTATGACTCCCATGAACTTCGACGACTGCATCCATACATCTCTGCAATGACTCAAATAACTTATTAATAAAGCCATCTGGAATGGCAAAAAAAAGCGTTCTTGCAGGACTCCCAGAGTTCATCAAGATTTACCAGATTTATTTTCAATGCTTCCTCCTTCATCTTACCCCAGACATGCTCAATAATGTTCATGTCTGGTGCCTGGGCTGGCTAATCCTGGAGCATCTTCTTTGCTTTCATGAACTTTGATGTGAAGGCTAAAGTATGAGAAGGAGCGCTGAAGGATCTTGCTGAAGAATTTGCCCTCTCCTGTGGTTTGTAATGTAATGTGCAGAACAAATGTCTTGATACCTCAGGCTGTTGATGTTGCCATCCACTCTGCAGATCTCTCGCAGGCCCCCATATTGAGTGTAACCCTAAACCATGCTTTTTTTCTTTCACAAAACTTGACTGATTTCTGTTTGAATCTTGGGTCCATGCGGGTTTCAATAGATGCAGTATTTGTGATGATTGGGATGCAGTTCAACAGATGATTCATCAGAAAAATTTACATCCTGCCACTTTTCCAAATCATCAACTGGATGTCAAGTTATTATTTGTTGCTCTTACAACTGGGATCGATGACAAAACTTTTGCCAGATAGTGTAGTAACCCTACTGCCAGCTAGCATTTCGGAAATGTGTTGTTGTCAAAGCAACACAAACAGAATGCAGAAGTATAAATGCACAACTACATGTAAGATATGCATTGTGAGTTATAGTGATCACTCAACAGAAGTTTAACTCATTTGGTTCTGTTACGAACACCACTGCAAATGCAATGTGAATATTGACTATAATAAGCTCTCTAAAAGTGTATATACTAAATATTCATTCTCTGTATTTTGAAGTGCATATGATATCAAGTTTTTGCATGGTCATTATCACAATATTGAATTATTAAATATCACTTATTAGCTACCTCATCATCTCTGACTCACACTCTTTTTTTTCCACCTCCAACACTTATTCATTAACATTGGCTAGAGCTTTTTATGGATGCACACATACTGTCCATTCAGCCATGCGTGAACTCTCTTGTGTAATTCGAATCCTCACGTGGAGGAAGATAAAGAGGCAATAATTCCATTGTAAACCACTTAATGGTTGTTCGCGGATGACCTTGTCTTTTGTTAAATGCTTTGTTTGCCTTTGTTGGTGGAGATTATTTAAATCTAGAATGCCTCGTACCACATTGGGGCTCCCTGCTCGGAAATAAATCCCAATTCACATTGTATCATCCCAGCATTTCAGCTCCGGCAATGAAATATTGATACGCCTTATCTATAAATCTCGCATGGAAATGGTGCCCTCCAACAAACGGCTGACAGTAACGCTGACACCTTGGCATTACAGCTGATGATTTGGTATTTTGCAAAGCGCATCTTCTTTCTTTTTTATGACAAGCGACGTTACTTCATGGCAGTTTATGGCGAGAGGAGACGGGAAGGGGCTTAATGAAATAGTCCTCGTCTGTCCCCTGGCTCTGAGAATGAATATCGCACAGCGCAAAGCAGAGGCTCGCGTTCACTAAACCCTGCCTGTAAATCTTTAAAAAGCCAACCGGCAACCGGTTTGTCTTATTGTGTAATGCCTTCACAAACGCGACTAATGCTGTAGAGTCCTTGATCTCGAGTCTAGTGCGATGTGACGGCATTCATATGCACGGCTCTACAAGATAAAGAACGATACCATGTTAGTCGAATAGCCTTGAAAATCTATACATAGACTAAAAATGTCAAATCGTAGCACAGATGGAACGCAAGAATGAGTCTTTTGTGAATGTGCCCTTACAAAGTGCAAAGGAGTGAAAAAGCGTGTGCGGTTTGAATCTTTAGTAAGAGGAACTAGCCAACAGCCTAAATAACTGTTAATCTAAGGAGGTGACTGTGAATGTTGGAGTAGGCGCTGTTTGTGGGTGTTATGGAACCACACAGGCAGCAGTCATTAGTTTAAATTGCTACATCCCAGAAATGGTTACTGCAAATCTTTTTTCAGGGTTATCTTCTCTCTTTCTTTTTTTTTTATCTCCTCCCCTCCCGATGATGTGAAATGAGCATGTTCGAGTTATTAATGTGGCAGTACTGGTCCCCTGTAAACAGTGTTATTTTGTTGTTAATCTTACTAATGATATCCCAAAAGGATGCCTGTTTTATTCTGCTCGGGCTTCCAGCAGGGCTCTCTATTAAGAAGAGGAAAGCTGCTTCTGAGACAAACAAATTTTATTGCTGAAAAGCAGAAAGTGACCCATAACGAGGCCGTACTTTCAGAGGAACATCAAAAGAAAATATTAACATTTTCCTCTTATATTAATTTCCGCATGCAAGACCGCACACTCCCAACTTTTTTTATGGCTATATTAGCGTGCAGAAATCCTGAATGTACTGGACACCATGGCTTTATCCTATTTATTGTAGTAATTAAACTAAGCTATTAATTTCTTAAGTGCTCACATTGGGAAATAAAGTGTCTATTCATAGATTCTCCAGGCAGTGCGCTCTTAAATCTCATTATTTTGTGGTAAACAAGCAGACTGGTCCACAACCTAGAGAAAGTCATACACTTTTAAAAAATAATCTATACGTTAATATAATTCACGTGAACAAAAAGGTCACACTTTATTTTGATGGTCCATTTGTTGAATTTAGGTTACATTGCATCTGCATGCCAACTAATTCTCATTAGATTATAAGTAGACTGTTAGGTTGGGGTTAGGGTTAGTGTAAGTTGACATGTACTTGCAAAGTTTCTTATAGTCAGTTAAATGTCTGTTGAAGGAGCAGTATCAACAGATATTAAGCAGACAGTCTACTAATATTCAAATCAACCATCAAAATAAAGTGTTACCAAAAAAAAACTGAAGTTGCCAGAATTATACAGTTAAACATACTGTACAGTTGAAACTATCAGAGAAATGTCTAAATATTTGTATTTATATTTCATTATTTTATAGTGTTATACTGCAATGTTTTGAAGTACAATCACCTGCACACTTTTTTTACACAGTCAAATACACAAGCTTAAGCATGTGTGGATGAGAAAGTCATTTGCTCATCACAGAAGCAGAGCATCATACTAATATATAAAAGGTGCTCAGTGTCATTCACACAACTGCTAAACACTAAACTAATGCAAGTGTATAACTGATGATCAACACATTGGAAGAGGTGATGCCAACCATTGAGAACTTTTAGGACAATGCATGCACTTAATACGCAAATACACTTTATTAAACATGTACAGTACGTACACATAGACTACACATATATGCTATAAAACTGCAGGTTAATTATGTTTATATATAATAACTTATATTTGATTGCAATTTTACCGTAATTTGAGTGTAATGCTTTTGTTAAGCTGCTTTGAAACCATATGTTGGTAACACTTTAGTTTAGATCACAATTAACAGTATTAACAAACTATTACCTAACACTGCTAGCTTAATAAACTACTGATTAACTGTTTATTAATAGTTAGTAATGTAGTAGTTGTGTTTAGGTTTTGGGTAGGGTTAGGGATGTAGAATTAGATCATACTTTATAACTACTTATGAACAGTTAATATCTTAATAATAAGCAGGTAATAAGCCTGTAGTTAATAGCACGGATTGTGACCTGATCTAAAGTGTTACCCATATTCATTGTAAAAATAAACTTGAATTGAATTGAATTGATGAGAAAAAATAAAAACAACCACAATAAACAAAAAAAGCATAAAAAGTGACACAAGGTACACAAGCTGTCACTGGGGTGGTACCTTTTCAAAAGATACACATTTGTACCTAAAAGGTCCATATTAATACCTCAAGGGTACATATTACTACCTCAAAATTACAAAAGTGTTCCTCTTAATTTTTAGGTACTAATATATACTTTTGAGGTACCAATATGGACTCTATAAGTACAAATGTGTACCTTTTGAAAAGTTACCACTTTTTAAATATAGGGAATTCTGGGACCAGTGATGATATACAGTCACATGGCACTTCTACAAGTGTGATATTACGTTTATACAACTGTTCGATGGCATAATTTTGTGTATAAAAATTTAATCAACCACAGAGAGTCTCAAAATCCTTTTGTATAAGGAACTACTTTCTTCCACCATTCATTTACATCTGCAGCTGACGTCAGAACAGCAGAAACCGTTGCTCATTCACTAACGTCACTTCTGAGCTAGTATTTGAATGATACTCTAGTTTAATGTCTAAACTGATGACAAAACAGGTGATTTTGCTCACATTTTAAGATTACAACGGCATTTAAGATTATAAATGCCATCAGTCTACAGTGAATTTACATTTATTTACCTTCTATATTAAAGAAACTTACTTTTAACCAGGTTATGGATTGTTACTATAGCATTTTACTAAATCACAGGCATTTTTACAGTGTACATAGGCAGCTGATTTTTGAAAAATAACTTCAGAATTGATTGATTATATCAGCTTGCCACATGTGTTGCATTCTACACGGCAGATTTCCCTCACTCACTTGATTCCAATAGAGTTTGGTGTTAGCATGTTGCTTAGCTAATGATCAGCCTGACAGGCACAGAGCGGGGAACCTTAATAGGCTTAAAATGCCTAGCACACAGACATATATTAATCAAAGATTATCGTTTTTGGCGTAGATTAAATTATAAGTATCCTCATATGATTTAAGTGTATGGGGTTAGTTTAGTGGAAGCCTGGTGTGTGTGTGTGTGTACAGTTGAAGAATTGTAATTATTTTTACAATTATTTCCCAAGTGCTGATTAACAGAGATTTTTTTCAACATGTTTTTAAACATAATAGTTTTAATAACTAGTCTCTAATAATGAATTTATTTTGTCTATGCCATTACCACAGTACATAATATGTTACAAGTTATTTAGCAAAATACTAGTATTCAGTTTAAAGTGCTATTGAAAGGCTTAATTGTGTTAATTGGGCAAGTTAAGTTATTTTAGGCAAGTCAATAGACAACAATGGTTTGTTCTGTATCTTAGTCTGGGGAATCTTAATAATAATATTGACCTTTAAATTATATAAAAAAATATTTTATTCCAGCCAAATGAAAATAAATAAGGAAAAAAACACTGAACATTTCCATGAAAAGAATTTAATGAAATAATTAATATTATATTATAAAAAACATAAAATGTTAATAAAAACTGCAATGGTAACAATATATAAGAATATATATATTTATCTTGGTTTTACTAACTGATACATGCAAACTCACACAGAAATGCCAACTGACCCAGCCGGGACTCAAACCAGCGACCTTCTTGCTGTGAGGCGACAGTGCTTTTAATCAGTTGATTAAGTCTTTATTTAGATTACCTATGGTAGCTGATACATTTCTTTTCAGGATATTTAAATATTAAGTTAAAACAAACACTCTTCAATTCAAATAAAAATAATTTCTAACTTAACATTTTTCATTTTCAATCAATTGATCGATCAATATTTGCTTAAACCAGGTCATTGCATCCTTCTGATATATAACATTAGTATTCTCAGCTTTTAAAACACTCTTTCATTCCAGTAAAGATGTCTATGCAGTCTTTCATGTTACCTTAGAAAGATGCTGTCTAGGTTTCCTCACTGGGTCCCTGGTGTTTGTGTTTCATCAGTGGCGAGGCCTGTGAGATGTGTGAGTCAGAGCTGTTATTAGCTGAACTCAGAGCTAGCTTTTCCTCACCCTCGCTACTCCCCCAGCACCAGATCCAGCGAGACACACAAACCACGCTATATCTTACCCATCCATCTCCATCATCCATTCTCCCTCTCTCCTCTTATAAAAAAATCATTGCAACATGCCATCAGAGTATTTTAAACCAATAGTGTTCCAGCTTTTAAAAACCAGCCCCGACAAGCTTGTAGCATCACTTAAAAAGCTTAAACTTGCCCTTGCCCTCTCACTCGATTTTACTCTCTCTCTCACTGTTGCTTGTGTTCTCTCTCACAAGGCTTGTCCTCAGACAGAGTGTTAACCTCAGCTTTGTAAGCCTTGATTAGGGGACAGTAAATCCCCAGTCGTGTTTTTTCCTCCAGCATGCTGCTAATGACACGGAGTCTAACCTTTATATTGTTGTTAGTGCTTTGAGTAGATTTGTAGCTGCTGCCCGCTGTCCTCCTATTTTAGCTTTATTGGAGAGCAGGAAAAGTTAAAGCAGGTGTTATTAGCACTGACCTTGGGAAATAAAGATTGAATCCTGCTGCTGTATAAGGCCGACCAGGCTTAAGAAATTGCTGTGTCACTATACAGTACTGCTCAATAGCTTTGGATCTGGGAGGTTTAACGAAAGCAAAATAATGGCTTGTGGTTGCCAAGGCTGCATTCATTTTGGTAAGATTAAAGGAAATACATTCATATTATCAAATATTGGGATATTTTAAACTACTGTTTTCTCTATCAATATTTTTAAAGCATTATTTAAAAACTCAAAATATGAAAAATAATGACATTATTATTATTATTATTATTATTATTATTATTATTATATATTATTATAACAGCGGAATGAACCACCAGCTTATCCAGCATATGTTTTACGCTTATCCAGCATATATTTTACGCCCTTCCAGCTGCAACCCATCACTGGGAAACATCCATACACACTCATTAACACACACTACGGCCAATTTAGTTTATTCAATTCACCTATAGCGCATGTCTTTGAACTGTGGGGGAAACCGGAGCACCCGGAGGAAACCCATGCGAACACGGGGAGAAGATGCAAACTCCACACAGAAATGCTAACTGACCCAGTCGAGGCTCAAACCAGGCATCTTCTTGCGGTGAGGCAATTGTGCTACCCACTGCGCCACAGTGACGTATATTACTATTATTATTATTATTAGTTATTGTTATTATTATTAATAATAATAATAAAACAGTATATTTAACCTTTTCCCCATATCTAATGCCATAATTTTCCTGTATTTTTGGAATGTGGCTGATAATCATGTATATGTTCTATGCTGAACCTATAACATCATACATTTAGCCTGTTTTGGGCAATCATAAACAGTTTGGGGGTAACGCATTACAAATAACTCGAGTTATATAATAATATTACTATTCTAAGTAACAAGTAAAGTAATGCATTGCTTTAAAAAGAAATAAGTGAAGTTTATTTATAAACTAATTTCGAGAGGATCACAAGCTTATGAATGACCAAGGCTTCCGCATTAGCTTACACATGATTTACCAATCAGATGAATTCAAACACACTATAAATAACCAGAGTTTCTTTAGTTATCTTTGTCTCGAAGAAAACTTCCCATCCACACCTATTCCTCCCCCTTTTTCTTAGATTATCCAGGATAGGGTGGCACTGTGGCTCAGTGGTTAGCACCGTTGCCTCATAGCAAGAAGATTACTGGTTCGAGTCCCGACTGGGCCAGTTGGTGTTTCTGTGTGGAGTTTACAAGTTCTCCCCATACTGCGTGGGTTTCCTCCCACAGTCCAAAGATGTGTGCTATAGGTGAATAATTAAACCACATTGACACAGTAGATGAGCATACGCTGTAAAAAAAGGCAGGGTTCCACACAATTGTCTAATTAAGTTAACATAAATTAAGTTAACTTAACACTTTTAACACATTTATGTGGATTGAACATAAAAACATTAAGTTGTCCCAATGAAATCTCAAGAATTGTGTTGATTCAGCTTATTTTACAGTTTTACTCAGTCACTTTGGTGCATTTCTCACAACACTTTTTATATTTGCTCAACAGTTAATGCATTTCTCAAAGTTAGTACAAACTGCAAAACCTAGTGGATAACCTGCAAAAGTGTGTCACTTGCTCAAAATGGATAGCTCATTCCTCAAAAGCAAGTATTCATGTCAATGAAAGTGTCAATGTCATCAAAATGAAAAGTCCTGCCACCATTGTTTATGAACAAGATAGTCAGTTATTATGACCGTTTACTCTGTAAATTTTTTCCAATGCAAAAAAGTTTGATTTTGGTGACACTTCCTGAAAATGCTCAACACAGTACTATATACTATTTGCACAGCCATTTGAAAACTACAGTAAAGTTAGACTGCATAAAGTTATCACTGCATTTAGTGAGGTATCTGAGTACAAGACACTAAATATATGTTTCACATTTTTACTGCATTTGCTCTTTACAATTCTAATTTATTCACAGCATTGTGCAAAATAATAAATACACCCTAATTTACAACAAACAAACTTTTTTTTGGGTAGAGCTGTGCACAACTGTAAACAATATTGCAGTACATATTGGAACTGAACCTACAAGATACACAGGTCTGTAAATCATTCATGAAATTGTTCAATTTAGAAGACATTTTCAGAAAAAAAAGATTTACATTTTTTTTATAAAATTAGCTAGACAGATTTTGACAACTAGTTCAACATTTTTGTATGTAATGACTCAAGTAATGAAATGAGGACTATTAGTTTTATATGGAATGACTATTCAGCATCCACAAGTTTAGTTAATTTTGACTGACATGACATAAGCAAATGATAATGTTACAAACAGCGGAGCGTTGTAAGAAAGCAATTGATGCATGTCCAAAAGCATTTGCAATTTGTTGGAAGGAATGAGAAACTGCTACTATGATGTGCACAAATGACTAATTGTTTTGAGAAATGCATTAACTGTTGTGCAAATGTAAATAGTGTTTTGAGAAAAGCACCAAAGCGACTGAGAAAAACTGTAAATAAGTAGTTTCAACAAGCAAAAAATATATATTCTTTTTGAGTGTATAGTTCTAGGTTTCCATATACGCTTTAGTCAGCAATCTAATATTTTAGTTTAAAAAAATAATATTGTGAGTTACTTTTTAGTTTCACAAATTAGCTAGAAAAAAAATTAATTGCTGAATAAAAATTAACATAGTTACTTTAAACCCTGCACTCGATGAGACAATGCTCTCAGACCAGGCTATAATTAGTGTATAATCTTTATATGCATATGTAGCTCTGGGGTTCTCAGAAGATAACATTATTGTAAATTATAATTTTTTTTGTGTTTTATTAAAGATAATTGAAAGTTATTTGGTGTGTTGTTAATCGCAGACCTTCTCTATTTAAAAAAAAAGAAAAAAAAATCTGAAAGGTTCTGAAAGAGATCAAACTTCAACAGAAAAAAGTAACACAAAAGGGTAACACTTTACAATAAGGTTCATTAGTTAATGCATTTACTAACATGAACTAATCATAAGCAACATTTGTACAGCATTTATTAATCATAATTCAACATTCACTAATGCATTACTAACATCCAAGTTCATGCTTGATAACATTAGTTAATGCACCGTGAATTAACATGAACTAACAATGAACAACTGTATTTTCATTAACTAACGTTAACTAACATGAACAAATACTGTAGTAATTGTATTGTTCAATGTTTGTTAATGTTAGTAAATGCATTAACTAACATTAACTAATGAACCTTACTGTAAAGTGTGACCCACAAAAGTAACTCAAAAGTAACATTACACATTACCTTCCATGAAAAAGTAACTAAGTAACACAATTAGTTACTTTTTGGCAGAGTCAAATAACTCAATATTGTAATGCATTACTTTCAGAAGTAACTCTCCTCAACACCGCTTATGAGTTATAAAATCAAAACAATTAAATTCCTTTCATACTTATAGTCATTCTTCTTGTTTTTGGAATATATGTTTTATTAATTTTACATAATGATTTTTTTTCCACTGTTGCAGAAAAAGCATCCATATTAAATACATTTTTGCATGTACATTTGTGGATGCATGTAAGTAGCTTTACCTTTTAAATTAAATGTCCTTTTATGATAATGATTATACATAATGATAGTAATTGAAATAATATGAGCCGGAGTCTGCACCTGGGTTTCTTATTCCGAATGTCCTCGCAGCAACCCTCTCGAAGCCTGTTTGTCCACTCTAAGACCCGTACAAAGCCTCTCATGTCTCTGATGAGTCAGAGCTTTGACCCTCTCAGACAGACCTTCTTGTGCCGTGATCATTCCTATCGTGTGTATCAATAAAGCTAAAGCCATACACCAATCACAATACGGCGCTGTGACTGCGTCCGCGTTCGCCTGATCCCCCTAAGACACTGCTGGCGCTTTGAAGTCCAGACTTGAAAGGACTACAGTGAGTGCAGGGAGAGATGGAGAGCAGTAAACAGTGATTATGTAGAGATTAATGAAGCTGAACTCATGCTGACGCCACTCAGCCTCAGTCAGCATCTCTTCAGTGCACCTGTCCACCTGAACACACCTGCAGAACGCACACCACAAAAGCAGACTAAAGATGCTGGAGCACAGGATAACTCACAAAACACACACATTTGACTAATTAGAAGAGGTGATTAAATATATTAGGCAAATCCGAAATGTTTATTTGTTTGTTAGATAGTGGTGCATAAGCTATTTATTTATTTATTTATTTATTTATTTATTTATTTATTTATTTAT
>CAIGQZ010035043.1:13005630-13017035 GCA_903798205.1 Danio tinwini | reverse complement strand
TTCTAAGAATCCATAGCTGTTCTTTAATGTGCCTTTTTCCAGTATATATCATCAAAAATAAGATATATTTCATTAATAAAAAAAAGTAATTGTTATATTTTTTCCCATAATTTTAAATACAATTTTGTCATTTTGTTTTGTTTTGTTTAGTTTTTATTATTATTTGAATATACATGGCTATAAATGTGCCTGTGAACATAGCAACTTTTTGTCAAAATGCTATAAATAATAACATTTTTATTTTAAAGGGCATCTATGATAAAATCATCTTTTGAGAGCTGTTTGGACAGAACTGTGTGTAGGTATAGTGTGTCCACAGTCATATTGGAGTGATAAAAGCAAAATTAGTCTCTCTTTTTTTTTATCTCTTGACGTAAAAATAGAATCCAAATCCCTCCCATTTTGAGGCCCACTGCAACGTGATGTAGGAGTGCGGTTTCCCCTGCCCACCGAATTGATTGACAACCGTGTAATAACATGTCTCCGTAGTAATGTGTATAATTATATCAACAAGACAGGACATGCGCAAAGGGACTGAAAATAAAAGATCTGTTCAGCTCGCTGTAATCATCAATAATCATAAAATGTGATCAAGAATGAGTTTTACAAGTTTAAAACGTTTTTGAAACAGTGCATGTTTGTAATAAATTACAACGATTTACTTTAGCTTTACTTTATCACCACAGCCGCATGTCAGCACAATTATAAAAGAAGACGCTTCAATCCCAGTTTGTGGACTTCAAATCAGGTTTATATTGTACATTAACATAGCGGATATCCATACAGCAGTTTATATTAACATGTATTCTGTCACATTTGCCGTGCAAAGTTAAAAGCGCATGTATTGTACAGTAATCACGTAGTACGTGAACTTTGTAGCAACATTGTGTGTGACTCATCGTTGGAACTCCACAAGAAATCTATCAAATAATAATTGGGAAAGTTCTTACTATAGTATTTCTCACAAATGTTACGTGAGATCTGCTTTCTTCATGTCTGTCACTGTGCTGTTTATCTGACACAGCCGAGATGTAGATTGAGGCACACTCTGACAGGCACATGGGAACGGTGGGCAGGGAGAACCAGCATTAAAGGCACATGCAACAAAAACAGCTACATTGTGTTTAAAGCAGAAAATCCAATGTTCTGAAAGGTAAAATAAATTATCTGATGTGTGTTTTAAACTGAAATTTTACAGACACATTCTGGAGGCACAAAAGACAAAAGTATAACAATGCCAGTAAAATGTTGTCCTTGTGGGCACTTGTTTTTGTTTTGTTTTTGTTTGTTTTCATGAGGAAAATGGCTGATAAATTACACAAGATGTTATACAAGCGTTTTGAAAATGTACAAATCCAGAATGTTTACTGTTAGGGTTGGGTTTAGGGGTATGGTTGAGGTAGGGGAATAAAACAAGCAAGTATAAAATAGCAAAGATTGTTAACACAACTAGTACAATCATATTGGACCCCCAGAAGCAGCTTGTGATAAACCAGACCAGACAGAAAGCCTCACAGATAGTTCAGGACTCCAGTCATCCTCTTTATTATGAATCTGAAAAGCTTCCTTCTAGTAGATAATACAGAGTACTCACAGCAAAAACAATTATCTTTAAGAAATATTTTATACTGTCTGCTATTACTATATTTAAAGTAGCTTGTATGTTATTCAATGACACTTTGAATATGTTTGTGGTTTCATAGCCAGGGTTGTGTGTTGGTGATCTGTGGTGTGGAAAGACTTGTGTTTGTGTTTTGTATGATTGAGAATGTATTGGTAACATTTTTGTGAGGCCAAAAACAAATTTCTACATGTGTGGACAATGAAGACTTCTAATTCTAACGTATAGTCAAGCTCCAAATGTATTTATTCATTCATTTTTTTCGGCTTAGTCCCTTTATTAATCTGGGGTGGCCACAGCAGAATGAACCACCGACTTATCCAGCATATGTTTTACACAGTGGATGCCCTTCCAGCTGCAACCCAACACTGGGAAACACCCATACACATTCACACACATACACTACGGCCAATTTAACTTACCCAATTCACCTGTATTGCATGTCTTTGGGCTTGTGGGGGAAACAGGAGCATGCAGAGGAAACCCACGCAAACACAGGGAGAACATGCAAACTCCACACAGAAATACCAACTGGCCAGTCGAGGCTTAAACCAGCGACCTTCTTGCTGTAAGGTGACAGTGATACCCACTGCGCTACCGCACCACCGAAGCTACAAATTATAAATTATATTAAAGTACTTTTGGGCTTGACTGTATATAATATAAAACACACATACACATACACAGATTGCATAGTGTAAAAAAACATTACATCTATGAGAAGTCTCAAAAAAAGATAGATGTGAAAGTCTGTGCCCATCTGTGTGCGTGTGCCCTTGTGTGTGTGCGTGTGCACTTCACTTTTTTATTCATTCTTTTCCTAAAAAAACTATGAGCTGGCTATTTCTTTGCAAGATTGACCATTTGATAGTTTTGTCTTTCAATGGTTGGATGCACAGATCTGTTGTTTTGTTCCTAATGATAGAGAGCTAGATTGACTCTGGAGAGACAGTAATAACAGAAGACAGAGTACCCCAGCAGAGCCTCTAATGGCAACTTTGTGGAGGCCACAGTGCTGTAGGAAATCGCTCCATCCGGTCTCATCTACCACTGAGTTGTAATTGCCACACATGCTGCTCTGTCAAAGCCTATTTGCCTCTCACACACTACAAAGTGCGCTTTTTGTACTTCTTCCTCGGTTGTTCATTTCTTTGTCACTTCTGCAATTATAAATCACATTAGTGTGTGTACAGGTTGAGCATCTGTTTCAGGCCTGTTTGGTTCGTCTCGCAGGGAAAAGGACTGACCTGCTCAGAGGTGCTTTAGAATTCAGATCACCAGCTGGTCTCCATATAGTGTCTAATAAGGCTATTGCATTGCATGGCACAGCAATGTGTTTCTTAGCATGAAATCTTAGCTCTAACGGCGCTGATATCTGCGCAGAGTGGTAACAATGCTATCATTGTGTCTCTTCATCAATCTTGCAGATTTGCCAGGAATCTCACTTATCAACCAGCTTGATCCTCTTTGAAAACTTAATCCCCTCACAATATCTGCTTATCTTCCATCGGTGAGGAGTATCTTCGCTGCTATCTAATGCGATAGTCTCTTTCTTCTGTGAGGGTATTGAAATGCTTTTCTTTCTTTCTCATGGATGATGTTTTCAGCTTCCGTTAAGCTCTTTGTCAAACATCTGCTTGGATGCAGTTTCATTAAAATTTTGAGTCTTAAAACTCTGCAAGATTAACTTTCTGTCATTTGTCCATGATAGGACTTTTGTTAATCTTCGTAACACAATGAATGCATTTATGAATTGACCGACATTTCTGTCCATCTATTGAAAGGCTATTCAACTAAATATGTCATGCTTTAAAATTTTGTTAAAAATCTAGCAGGTTAATCTTCGGAGAAGATATAATCACTTTATGTGATAAATATAATTTAATATTGGCTTTCATTTAGATATAAACAATGGTCAGCTGACAATGTTAACAATTCCCAGCAGGCACAGAACATCAACATGATGTCAGATTGACGTTGTACCCCAATGTCATTACATTTTTTTTGGAAATGATAATCGGGTTGACATCAGAACCCGATGGCAGGCAGATGTCAATGTCCAACATGCAACCTAAAATCAACCAAATATTAACGTCTAATGATGTTACAGCTTGACATTGTGTGGACGTTACTATGACGTTTATCAGATGTTGGATTTTGGTTGTTATACCTGACAAATAAATATCAGTATTTGACGTCAATATGTCTATGGTTTAAGATGTTGGCTCGAGGTTGGATTTTGGTTACATTCCTACACAACCTAAAATCAACCAAATATCAACATGATTTGATGTAGTTATTGGACGTCAAAATAACATTAACATTGAATTTTGGTCACCTCACGTCACAACCTAAATCTAACCTAACATTAACGTCTTATGACATTGTGTGCCTGCTGGGTTACCAGGCCAAACACTCTTTGAAACATGTTCACGCCATAAAAGGGCAATTTACTTCATTAATGCGTTGTTGATGCCAAAAAAGGTAGAAAAAATATAATTTTTTCATCCTGGAGACATCAGATGACTTGAATTTAGCCCGTCAATTCATATGGACTCATTTTTTTTATCTCTAAATGAACATCTGAAGCATTATGGGTGAAAAAACTTAAAACGGGACAGAAATGTTATGTTCTTTCTTCATATCATTTTTCTTTTCATATAAAATTATGAGTTTGGAATGTCATGAGGGTAGACAGAGTAGATGACAGAATTTTCATTTTGGGGTGAAGGCACCTTTTTATCCCTTCACATCTTGCATTTACTTTTAGTCAATCAGTGTCTTCACTGCTGTCTAATGTGGTGATCCTTTTTATTATTATTTTTTAAAGAACAGAGAACATTCAAAAGTCTTTAGTTTAGCCTGTCATTTTTTTACAGATTCCTAATTAAAACTCGTGAATTGGGCCTTGAATGAACAAGATTAATTCTTGCTGATTTAATTCATTTATGCTCCTTTAATTTCGAGTTCATTTCTCTGCATTGCAAAATGAAAATTTGTGTTACGTAAGTCAACATATGAAAAAAAAAGACTTCCCTTCAGTATTCTGAGAATAAAGGGCCATGCGGCATCTGCCACATACTTGCCACTCACAGCAGTTCAGGGAGATCACAGGAAGAAGCTTGTCAGTTCCAAGTTACAATTTGCACTAAAAGTATATCTCAGAGATTTGCTCTAACACCATATCTGTCTAGTGCCTAGCTTTTCATCGAGACAGAGGGGATGTAAGGAGATAAGATTTTCTCTTCCTCTAATTCCCTTATTCACTTTGACTATGTCTTAAAGTGGATTGTTAACTCTTTCTTACGCTTCAGAGTAAAAAGAGAAAGCAGAGACGGTGAGCATTCTCAGAGGGACGCTTTCAACTGCTGCGCTGCCACAGGTTCAGCCGCCGCTCTCCCTGGACTCCAACAACACTTTCATTTTCCAAATTTACTTCATGAAACATTGCAGCAATTATAACACAGCCTCTGCTTTGCTCGCTAACGATAAAAGACACAATGGTAAGCGTCACAATTTGCATACGAATAAGGAATGTGAAGTACTTAAACAGCAGCAAAAAGTTCCCGGTCAGTGTTATTTGATAAAGCTTCCAATCACTGTCGGTACTAATTCCAAATGATTGTTCCAAATATAGGCCTCGTATTGGGGCGCGTGATCGTTTGAGGCCTCCGCGCCTCCCTTCCCTTCTTTTAAATTGGATTTTGAAAATTGAAGAGCAGACATAAAACAGCGGTTATGGCTAATCTCGCGTGGCAGCATGAGGCCTGGCTCGGGATCCTCCTGGTGAGGATATATATGAGCTAATCAAGCAGCTCTGTGCACGTGTGTACGCATACCAGCTGATGAGGCATTATTAGTTCCTTACGGGATCGTTTTCTGTTCGATGGTTCTCTGGTGTTCCAGCTCACCTCACCCGGAAATCTAATTAAAGTGAAAATGAATGTGTATTTATAGGATAATTATGCCATTTAAACTGGTTTCTAAACATATAACTGCTGCAAGTTATTTAATGTCTTACTGCATTTAATATTATATGCATTGTTTATTAAAATGGCATTATATTAGGCTTTCAGTAAAAGCTACTTCTCTCTTTATCATCATGGTCTCTTTTTTCCACAGAAAAACCCATGCATGAACCCACCCATAGACCCTGAAAAAAAAAGTAAAAGTGAAAGAAATCAGCAAAAGTGGGCAAAAGAGACTCCCTCATCCCCTCATCTGCTTATGATGCAATCGACCAAAATCAGGTGTAAACAGTTTCCTAGTTCATTAGAATTGTTATATGTGCCCTTAAGGTACTATTGTGAAACTTTTAAAGTGAAATAAGGTACAAACAATCCCTTTTAAATGTAGTACCGCCTTGGTGACAAGCTATTGTACTCTTGAAAATGCTTTATTTTGTATTACAGCACTGACATGGTAGTTATATTATTAATGGGATTTAGAATGTTATCTTCTCCTCAGCATTTTCTTTCATTATTAAGCTATAATTATTGATAAATGTAATACATTTAGAGCTCATCTGTGGGTTTTTTTGCAGTGCCAATATAGACATCTAAATGAAAAAAAAAACACTTTTTTGATCAATGAATCGAGATGTGAGCAGAATGTTTTGGGTTATGTCGACACAGAAATTGCAATCTCAGACTGATTGATTCATTTTCTTTGTATGTTTACTAGTCGCAAGCAAGAGAATACATATGATTTAGACAATTAAGCAGCTAATTACAATTAGCCAAAGAGCAAAGCTTTTTCCTCCCTTCATATCCTATTTTATTTCGCCATAATAAATGACAGAGGCAGAATGAACGAGTGCTTTGGCATTCACGTAGCTTTGCTGAAGTTAATGCAGCTGAAGAAATAAATCCCTCAGGTTTGGAATTTTTAGACATTCCTACAGCAAAACTCCAGATTTTAATATAAAGCACTTAAGCATTTTCATCTATATATAAATAGACAGCATAAATACCAAATACCATTTATCCATTCATTTCCCCCCCCGCACTCCTCGTTCAAGATAGAAGACTAGTTCCTGTTACGAATGAATGAAATAAGCACCTAATTTGCCCTTAGATACAGGTCTGTAGTGCGCCTGATTGCGAATGCTTCTTTTTGTATTGAAGCCGCTGAACCTGTGAGTGATTCATTGGCGAGATGCTTCTTTGCTAAAACATTGAAATGAATCCATTCAGCCCTGCAAAACATCTGTGGAAGAGTTTACTCGTAAATACATTTTTTCCCGTGTCTTTCACAGAATTGTAGAGTATCCGTGTAATGAATGAAAGGCTCTCTAAGTAACCTCTCTCAGGTCGGACGCAAAGTAGATAATAAAAAGCAGAGGAAAGGTAATTAGGAAAGTAAGTGGGTTAATGCGCTCTGGCTCTGAATTGCAGCGGTTAATGTTAATGAGAGGAGCCGGAGAGACTCTAAGATCCCTCATTGCGCAAATGAATGTCACAGAGCGCACAAAATGGCTGCTTCCGAATGGAAATGGAGTTTGCTGATTTTCTTCCCACAGCTCGCTTCTGTCGCCAGCACCTGCAGAAGGTACCAGGCTCCATTTAGATTAATGCGGCTCCCATGCTGGTGGCATCTGGAGCGGCTCTTCCTGTGTAAACAAACGAGAGTGGAGCTCCAGTTTGCACGTCTAATCAATCTCACTTATTCCCAATGATCTCTGCGGACAAAATGTGTCGACATTCATATCTCTTTGTGTCTATTGCTTTAAAATCCTCAGTATTCACGCGGTGCACAGACCTCTACTAGTTATATGCAGTGAAAGTCTGGGTGTTTGTGGACTACTGCTATCATTTTCGATCCTTTGAAAGCGCTTGAAGCGCCTTTCTGAGATGTGTGTTTGGAGAATAGACGTGAGTGTTCTTTTGTGCAGGTTGAAGACAGGACTTTTCAAATGTCTGTTTACTGGGCAGGCATCAGACTTCGCCATGGCTCTCCTTGCAGAGGCTTGATGATATATTTATGGATTTTTCACTCTTTTCCCTGGCCTTAATCAAAGTGCAGACATTGAACATGTCAAGGTTGTGTCAAACCTTTTCACCGCTGAGACACTGACTTGTCAGAGAGAGGTTTTAGCTGATCCATAACACTGTGGATGAGCGTAATGAGAGCTGATTCGTTAGCGCCAAAAAGTCCTGGTAGCTCTTGAGTTTTTTTTGAGAAACAGAGAGAGAGAAAATGTCTAATGTAGCTGATAGTACCTTTGTCAGTTGGCGGTGAGGAATACAGTTATGGAAAGTCATAGATTTATCTGTTTGTGGGTGTTTTTCTCTGTTCGGGCTACAGTTAGGAGGGAAGCCACATTTAGCTGCGGCATCGATTTCATGAAAGGTTGCACAGTGGGAAGTAGGTAGCCTGTCATCTTACCTTCTCGCCATGTACATCTAAAGAGCCAGTGTAATTGAGCTTCCCTTGACGGTTCGTTTTGTAAAGGACACAATAGTGGAGTGCGTCCAGACAGTTACGTATCCACCATCCTAAGCATTTTTACCTTCGAAAAAGTAGTTTTTTTTTTCACCTTCCATTTCAGAAAGAGTTCCTATTTGTGTTTAAACTATGCGGCTTGTGAAAGGCTTGTTTTTTGATATTGAAAGCAGCTATCAGACAGATGATGCCTGGGCACAATTCACATTTCCATTTGTACCAATGTCTCTCTGCAGCTCTCTAACACTGCGAAGGTACAATGTTTTGAAATTAGATATCAGCCTTCACAGTGCTGAACTAGAAATGGAGGAGGGGGGAAATAAAGTGACAGTGCGATAGACGGATTGACGAGTTGATACAGTTAGCTTGACAGATGGTTGCGCATGAATATGCTGGTGGAACAATGTTTAAAGAGGGCTTTGGAAAGAGAGAAGAAGAGCAATGGATGGACAGATGGATGGATAGATGGATGGATGAGAGAATGAGAGAGTTACAGGCAGGTAGAAGCTAGAGGGAATTATGGGGAACTGCTTGTGATACACTTTGATATTCACATGTTGAAGCACAAACACATAGCTTTGGGCGATTCATCAGCTGTCAGTGCCCAGCCGGCTGGTGTGCAGTTATCTAGGGCATAAAGGCCCTCTTTCTTTCTCTTCACTTACCATCCACAAAGCCAGGAGGGGGAGAATTTTCAATTTCCGCCATGTTGCCACATCATCACAGTAGGCACTTTCCATTAATTGGGCTACAATTTGAAGATAAATATTTTAATGCATTAAAGCCACAAATGCCTTTATTTTTTGAGAGAATGATTGTCACAAAATGCTAGCATTTTAAAGTTAAAGTTATTTTTAAGATTAAAAAGTCACAAAGCACATTAATGGTCTCCCCGCCAACACTCTATACAATGTTGATTTTTGGTTTAATATATAACATTTTGTTTTTTTAAAAACTTAATGTATTTAATACTGATTGCATAGAGTATGTCCAGTTAAATGATTACAATAAGGTCTCATTTGTTAACAATAGTGCTTTACCTACACTGTAAAAATATACATAAATTAGCAATATTTCCTATTTTTGTGATTCATGTTTTTATTTTTAATTTTTTTACTTTTTATTTATTCTTTTAAATTGCATTATGAGATCTTGATCTTTCTTCTGACAACATTTAACCTTAAAAAGTTGCAAAAGGGGACTTTTACTCAATTTTTTTATAGTTTATAGTGATATATTGTTTGAGCTTATTATGATACAAAAAACAGCAGCCAGTACATTTTCAGTTATTTTACAGATTAATTTTTTATATATCATTTCCTAAACGTTATAGTATTTCAAACTACTAACATGTCACTACTAACAAGTCACGTTATCAAGTCACGTTATCAAACTGTAGAGCTGAATTACCAACATTAAATGTCGACAGAGCAGAGATCAACATCCCATAATGCAATTCACAACTATAAATAAACAGCTGTAGCATACTACTGTTAACAAACTACAAAGTGCAATAAAGTGTTACCATATATGCACTTTATAAATGTGTAAATAAAACAAACATTACTTAACTATACTTTACAAGAAAATAGTTTAGTCTTTGTCTAAATATTGAGTTTATAACAGTGGTGCTTGCTTTCTTAATGGAAAAAATATTGCTACTCCATATTTTATTTCATATATGTGTATTAAAAAACCTGTAATATATAAGTTATATTTACTGTGACCTCCTGAGGTATACAATCAGTGTTTTTTCTGAAAGTTATGCATCTCCTTTCATCGCCTTTTCATCTGAATAGCTTCATTGACTTTAGAGTTCAAGGCCTCATCCAATGTTTGTGGAACGCTCCAATTCACATTGTCAAGAAGCTCTTAGATTTTCTCAGGGTTTCTTGCGTCTTTAGTTTAATAGAGACCCACAGCCTTGGAATATGAAAACAGCATTATATTCTTCTATCCTCAACTTAGTGAATTTGTTTTCATTTTTTTCCCCCACGACATGATTCGCATAGACGTACGCCATTGTCAAGTGAGCAGAGGGCAATATCATGAGCGGTGCATGTGCTGTCACCAATACTCCTGCAGTGTCTTCAGTTACATTCAAACTAAAAAATGTTTTGTCCTTGAGAATCTGGGTTATTATAGGCTGCATTTCTGTGAAGTCCTGAATAGAGTCGGACAAATGAAAGAGGTGCTTTCATCATAAGCGTCCAGCATACATCAGCTCTCCAAAACATTGCATGTAACTCTGTCCGCTGTAAAGCGCCTCTGTGCTGGAGGCATATTCACACTCTCTAAAGGTGTTTGTGTGAAGGAGCGTCGGCGCTGCGACATGTTTCTGATCAGGCCCGGCTGGAGCAGACAGCTTTTTCATATCCCCTCTGTTATGTCACAAACAAACATTGTGTGGGCGCCAGTTTCCTGTCACTCATTAGACATTAATGATTCACAAATCCACTTGCGCTTCAGGATACGCGTCTCATTCTCCTTGTCAGTTCAACATCCCCGTAAAGCTCCTCAGCTTTTGCTGGAGCAACTGCGAGAGATCATTTTATCTCACACTTGATTGCCAGATAATTATCAGTTAATTATTCAGAGCCTTAAATTAATTTGCTAAAAATAGTGGCGGTGCCTTCTCGTCTCCACTGGAGACTGTTCCATTATTCCAGCGCGCTCTCCTCCCCTCCCCAGACTTGACACGGGTCGGCTGTAGATGTATGACGGGGTACCGTAAATATGATTTTCATTTGTATCATGTCTGCACTTAATCTAATCAGAGAGAGCCCGCACGCTAGAAAAAAATGTCCCTTTTATAGCCAGCAGGGTGCATGCAGCGCTCAATACTTACATTTGCTCATTATTACTCATCGGACCAGCTGTGAACATGAGCCATTATAGATTCCTTTATTCTCAACACACTGTATGGATTCAGATCAACATCTGTTCATAAGCTGTTTTGTTGTTGTCGTCATGTTTTGCAGATAATTCACATGGAAGAAAATTAAATGATAGATGGATGGATGGATGGATGGATGGATGGATGGATGGATGGATGGACGGATGGATGAATGGATGGATGGATGGATGGATGGATGGATACACAGACAGACAGAGAGACAGGTAGGTAGGTAGGTAGGTAGGTAGGTGGGTGGGTAGGTAGGTAGGTAGGTAGGTAGGTAGGTGGGTAGATAGGTAGGTAGAGAGACAGACAGAGGGACGGACGGACGGACTGACGAACGGACGGATACACAGACAGACAGAGAGACAGGTAGGTAGGTAGGTAGGCAGGTAGGTAGATAGATAGATAGATAGATAGATAGATAGATAGATAGATAGATAG
>CAIGQZ010035043.1:12979810-13001353 GCA_903798205.1 Danio tinwini | reverse complement strand
ATAAATAAATAAATAAATAAATAAATAAATAAATAAATAAATAAATAAATAAATAAATAAATAAATAAATAAATAAATGTGCTCCATCGTGTTTATTGTTAAAGATGAATTTTAATGATGTATCATGTTGTCAAGGTAACGTTTTCTTTAGGTGCTGTTCCTGCACAGAGCAGTGTTCATTATTAAATATAATCCAAAAGCGTACGTGTTAGATTTATAATAATATGACAGGGTGCTAATTCAAATACCAGAGCATGTGAACCCATTGGCTAATGTGTGAGACACAGCACATCTGTTGTGGTGCCAAGATCAGGTCAGCAGAGCCAACAGCATTGATATAAAAGATGACCTTCGCCGAGGCGTACGTCACGTGTGCATATGTGATGTTCGGGATCCCCTCCAGAATGAAATAACCCAGCTCATGAAAACTTCACGCTTCCTCTGATGGCTTTCTTTTCGTGTTTGGCTTTAGCTAATCAGCACATAGCCTAAAGCTTTCGATATGTGGCCATCCACAGACAGGTTCACCTGTAGGCGCAGGATGTTGAAATCCATTCTTTTTTCTTTTTTTTCTCGCTGTTTGCTCCATCCTGCAGTTTGGATGATTGTTTTGACAGCTCTCCACTTCACATGCAGCTGGATACTGGCGCGAGAGGCATCCGAGACCCATCTCCCAGCTCCATAAATATTTCATTTGCAGAGATGCAGAATAAATTGACAGTGAAATTGACTCTGAATCCCTCTTTTAATTTTTCAAATGAAGAGGAAGAGAGGGCCTCTCTGCGCTGATATGACAGGGAGCGTGATGTGACAAGAGGTCCCAACCTCGCCGGCGAGAAAAACCGGGAGATGGAATTCACTTATCCGCCGCCTCACTGTTGCCATTGACACATCACATCCTGATTATTGCCAAGGGCCGGGGCTTTAATTATTAGCCCATGTGCGGAGGTGAAATTAGACCCCCAGCACTGGAGGTTAATGTGGGGAGTGTAGAGCACGCAGCTAGCTGGAGGAGACTTGCTCATCTGATCTGCATGCAGACTTCACTCTCAGCTGTCAGCTTCGCTCGCTGATAAGAGAATCGAGAGAGTCTGAGTGCCAATGAAGGTGTGGATGGTAAAACACCTCATTTCCATTTGTCTCGCGTCTGTTTGTGTGTGCCCGATGACGCATGTCTGTGGGATTGTGTGAGCTCTACAATGCAGAATACGTTCATGTTCGTTTTGTTTGCCTACAAGAGTGACAACTGTATCCCAGAACAGAACTAACTGTGTCATACTGATGGAGGCTGGAGCACTTTAAAAAGAGAGGTGTTGTAGAATGTATTTTGAGGCCTGCTTTGTTTAAGGCCAGTGTAAGCACACTGGACAATGCAAGGTCAAACATTTGAGGCATGGTACAGCCTTACACTGTAAAGAATATCTGTAAAGAATATCTGTAAAGAATATTTTTGTGTTTTTAAATTGCAATAGGTGACCTTGATTTTTCCTCCAACAACTTTTTATCTCAACCCAGGCTCATTGTGGTTACATACCCATGTCTGCATTTCTGGAGACCGCGAAATTCATACTCATAGCCAGGGCTCTGAACTGGTTCAAGGAACGAAAATGAAAAACGAATGACATTTTACAGGAACAAAAACAAAAAACAAAAACAAAATCAATTTTAATCTTTCTGAACAGAAACGTTTATTTAAAATTAGTTAACCGGTTAATAACGTTATTTTATTGTTCTCCATTATATGAATTCAGGAGTCAAAAAGCATTAATTCAAATCATGTGTACAAATGTGACAGTGAAGCAGACAATGTTAAATGCCCGTGAAGCAGACTTCATGAGTGAGAGTCGTTTCTGATGCGACAAGCTTGTCTTGAAGGTTACAGAGAACCTGGCTTTTTCACATACAAAGGTATGTTTAGGTTTAAGTTATTGCTATTAAAACTTGTAGTTAAAATGACAAAAATGAATTATTGATTTCTGATTGTTTTTAGATAGGTCGGCATGAAGAAAATCTCTTTTGTCAATATTTCCCCTATGACAAATCATCTGATAAATCGATCTGTAATATTGCAGGATGAGGGGCAGATCATAAACATGATAGATACAGTTTTGAATGTTATGATATATTCGCAAACCACCCAAGCATTTTCCATTCGGAGAATTACAGTAATTAGCTTAGTCCTTATAAACAATCCATTAATAAAATACATAATTTACGAGGCTGCTGAAAAATAAACTGAATATGCAATATGCTCCATGCATAACAATCACAGTGAAATAAGTTAAGCGCTCATAGCTATGTCTGTGGAGGTTTGAAGGCCACTGTGTACATTTCTGATCATCTTAATCAATCTTATCTTAATTTTTCTTGTACATACTATTTCTGCGTCCTATTCTAGCGTAAATCCAACAGATGCCGTAATATGTAGACCAGCTTGCTCGCTCACCCCCTTTCCTAAACACAACCGATAGTGTTTTCAAAAGCAATGTAGAAAAGAAAAGCCATCACAGCCTTATGATTTTACCATGTTTTCAGATGTTACCACATTTTCAGGTCACATAATTATAATGTGAACAAACAAAACGCCTGTGAATCATAAAATGCAGAAGCTGTTCATTTGTGGGGGGGTTTCTACAATGTACACTGTCTGTTGTAAAGGAACAAAAGCTGTCACTAGGGTGGTACTTTTTTAAATGTTAGTTTAAGTTTCTGTTCATTTATTTTGATTTGTTTATGAAAGTGTACAACATAAATGGCTGTTCACCACATATATAATTATGTGGACAAGAGATTTACATTTTTTTAGGAGACTTTCAATTATTATTTTTTTGCCTTATAATTTGTCTAATGTGCAGAATAATCATCCACAGCAATACTATTGCAGTAATTCTAATGATGTTGTCTACAAATTCATCTTCAAAGCAGTTGAAATACATTTCAAGAAAGCCAAATGTGATCAATCAGAATCAAGTATTCCAGAGAGCCATGCAATATGACATTTTTTAACACATTAGCTATAAAATACATAGTAAACACTTGATTTTATTTGATTATTTAATATTTGTATAAATTAGTAGCCTAAAATGTCAGACTTGATTAATAATGTATGTTTATATGTTTTGTTATTATTCAATTTTAATGGGGTGACATGGTGGCTCAGTGGTTGGCACTGTCGCCTCACAGCAAGAAGGTTGCTGGTTTGAGCCCCGGCTGAGTCAGTTGGCATTTCTGTGTGAAGTTTGCATGTTCTCCCCATGTTGGCATGGGTTTCCCCCATGTGCTTCAGTTTCCCCCCCATGTCAAAGACATGCGCTATAAGTGAATTGAAGAAACTAAATTGGCAGTAGTGTATTTGTGTAAATTAATGTGTATGGTGGTTTCCCAGTACTGGGTTGCAGCTGGAAGGGCATCCGCTGTGTAAAACAAATGCTGGATAAGTTGGAGGTTCATTCTGCTGTGTTGACCCCTGATGAATAAAGAGACTAAGCCGAAAAGAAAATGAATGAATGAGATTCTGTGAGAGATAATAATAATAATGTTTTCTACAAATTCATCTTCAAAGCAGTTAAAATACATTACCAGAAAGCCAGAAGTGACCAATCAGAAGCAAATATTCCAGAGAGCCATGCAATAAAATATTTTTAAACACATTAGCTCTCAACTACATAATAAACACTTGCTTTTATCTAAAATATTTAATATTTTAATAACTTAATAGCCTAAAATATCATATCATATTTGATCAAAAATGCATATTTATATTTTTTGTTGTTATTATTATTTTTTGTATCTATTTTAAGTACATTTTCTCTCTATTTACTCTCTTACCAAAGGTATTTGTTCATTACTGCATATTAGAGTTGATTAAAACAATCTCATTGGCTTTTTCATTTTAAAATTTCTCTCACACACAACTGTGTCTGTTTATTTGCAATGAAGAATTGCCTTCAAACATCTGAAAGGTGCTCCTTCATATATGAGATCATCATAAATATGAATTAAATAAATAAATAAATTGTCAAAAAAATCACCTATTCTTTGTAATATTCTGTCAGATTAAAGTTAAAGCATGTCTGACCGTGAAGCGAATGCGATGCTAGCTTAGTCGAACAGTCGTCTGTCTGCACTGCAGCGCAGAGGCCTCTTTTCATTTCAATTTCAGAGAGAATAATCAATGCGCCTCCCTATCTTGTGTACAATTCACAACGGGTGAATCAGCAGAAATGTCTCCCGTTCCATTCTTTTCCTCGCAAAAAATTCCACAGCCTCGCAAAATTGAGTCATCAGAATCTCAATGCTCATCAGCTTCATTACTGCCTGAGCAATTACCTACTTTTCCCCCTTTTAAAAAATTTGTTTCAGCCATGGCTGTTCTCATTACCGTTCCCATCACAGCATGCTAGGCTTGAGTTTCTGTCAATAATAGACCATTAATCAGTAGCGTGCTCTCCAAATTTTCTAGCAGTACCCTAACAGGGTCTGAGCGAAGTTTTTGATTGAGTTCAGACGCTTGATTGCTTGTACAGCTGCACAATACGGCATAATTACACGTGGAAGAGGCGGCGGAGATACTATCTGACAGTCGAGGCTGTGTTGGCAGCTTTTAAGAGCAGACAGGACTGCGATGGTAACGTGCTGGAAAGCCTGTCGGTGGCACTCTGTTGATCTCCATCCAAGGTGTTGTGTTAATTACTTTGGATGCCGTCCAGAAACCCTCAAAGAATTTAGAGAACTGTGACGTTCAATTTGGTACAATTCAAATTGTATTTTATGGGTTACAGTGAACCACTCCCCCCCCCCCCCCCCCCCCCCCCCTCCCCTCTCTCTCTCATTTTTTCCAATATTTTCATGCACCAGATAAAGCCCTTCCCCGGGTTCACAAGGTATGGGATTCTATTATTTTTATTCATGTTTGCCTGAAGGGAAGTGTCATTATTTGGCACTTGGGTTGTTTTGTGGAGATGAATGTTAATGAGGAGGCCCTTTATTTTTTACTGCATAATCTACTGAACACCTTGTCCTTCAGTCAGGGAGGCACTGTTCATTCTCATTGTTGCAAATGATGCAAGTACACCGTAAGTGCCAGTCGATTATTTAAAGGGGTAGTTCACCTAAAAATAAAATAAAACAAACAAAATCTCATTGTTTATTCACAGTCGTACTGACTGGAATAGAGAAGGCAGAATATGGAAACTTAAAAGAGAGTTTGTTTATAGGGGTCATGAACCTCTGCCATTTTTTTCTTTCTTTAATTATGGACTGATTACCAGTTGGTGTAAGGCCCTATTGGAATTGCTCTGTTTATTATTACTATTAGTAGTAGTAGTAGCAGTATTCTTCTTCTTCTTCTTCTCTAAAATTTATAACATTTTTAAGGCTCTGAACATGCTCAAATACTCACCAAGCTTTACACTAGGGCTGCACGATTAATCAAAAAGAGAAAATGATCTTGATTCAACCCCCTACACCATCATAATCCAGCATTTCTACGATTCAGCCAATTATATTTTCAAGGCCAGGAGAGAAGACAGGCGGTCACACAAGTCTTCACATTGTTTTATATACAGTTGAAGTCAGAATTATTAGAATTATTAGCCCCCCTTTGATTTTTAGATTTAGATTTTTTCTTTTTTTTATATATTTCCCAAATGATGTTTAACAGAGCAATGAAATTTTCACAGTATGTCTAATATTTTTTCTTCTGGAGAAAGTCTTATTTGTTTAATTTGGGCTAGAATAAAAGCAGCTTTTAATAAAAAAAACAAAAAAACATTTTAAGGTCAAAATTATTAGCCCCTTTAAGCTGTCTTTTTTTAATAGTCTACAGAACAAACCATCATTATACAATAACTTGCCTAATTACCCTAACCTGCCTGGTTAACCTAATTAACCTAGTTAAGCCTTTAAATGTCACTTTAAGCTGTATAGAAGTGCCTTTAAAAATATCTAGTCAAATATTATTTACTGTCATCATGGCAAAGATAAAATAAAGCAGTTATTAGAGATGAGTTATTAAAACTATTATGTTTAGAAATGTGTTGAAAAAAAAATCTGTTAAACAGAAATTGAGGGGGGGTAAACAGGGGGGGGCTAATAATTTAGGGGGGCTATTAATTCTGACTTCAACTGTATATAACGTTGCTCAGCAACATGGACACATCCAAATGGTGTTGAAAGAGTCACATACTGTATTTATAAGGTATAATTCACCCAAAATGTCATTTTTTTGTTTATGTAATGATGTATTCACGGCCACGAAATCACACATGAGCTGACGGTGAGCTGTGTGTTTACCACAGAAATGACGAGCATGCCCGCGAAATGGTGACTACTTTAGTGAACAGAACCTGCATAGGCTGTGAATAGCAGGTAATAAAGTTGTAAAATACATTCAATTTGTTGCACAGAGCAATCGTTTGGGGGCCGTGTGGGAAGTTTAAGTTGTTGTTTTTTGTTTTTGTTTCTCAAAGGGATGGCCTCTCTTCCAAAAGTCATGACATGAGTGCGCTCTGCAGTAAAAGTGAAACCAAAAGCGTGCACATCATTTAAATAAGCATATCGTATTTTAGAGTTATGATTACAGCAAGCATTTTATTTAATTTTTTCTTTCATAATGAACACAAAGTGTTGTGAATGAGAATAAACGTTTAACAGTGTCAGTATAACTACTCTAGCCTATATAATATGGAATTTAATGCAAGAGGGTTTTTAATCTCATAATTTTACCAGTGAAAAAAATGGTCCAATAATGTTGTCAATAACAGATTGTAAGCATATATCTCAAACATAATAATTCAACTTCAGAATTATGAATAGTTGTATTCTGATGTCATCTTTTTACTGTGCATTAACAAAGAGGACAAATTTAAAGTCTGTTCAAGTCCATTATTTCAAGTCTATACAAAATTTAGCATTTTTACAAACAGTAGACCTGCACATAGGCCTAATATTATTATTAACCTTTATTTTCATCTACAGAATCCTGATCTTTATTATAATCTTTATTTTTATAAAATAAATAAATAAATTCACAAAAGTTGTGAAAGTTTACATCTGGTATGCGTTTCAGAGCTTTGTGTGGCAAATTCTACTTCTCATTTCCTTCTTATTAATTGTTATTAATGTAGTAGTTGGGTTTAGGTATTGCAATTGATGAATCAGAATTAGATCATGCAGAATACTTCATAAGTACAAATAATCAGAAAAGGCCAGATTTTATTTATATAATTCATATAACCATCTAGGAATTCGAGGACAACACATGCACGGAATAAACAAGTACATTTCATTAACCCTCATGGGTCTGAGGGGATTTTGGGGCCCCTAAGATGTTTTGACATGCCCTGACATTTGTGCTTATTTCAGCTACTTATTACATAGTTTTGGCCAACATTGTATTTATTTATTTTTTTGTATTCAGCACAAACCATGCTACAATAATATGTCAGAAATATTGATGTACATGCTTGCGTTGTTTAAAAAAATGATGTGTGGTTAGTAGTTTTTGGAGAAAAAAATTGTAGCTGAAATAAGATCCAAAAAACCACACTGAATGGGCCTGAACAAGATGGTACACAGACATCACATATGCTATAAAATTGCTGGTTAACTATGTCTGTATATAATAACTTATATTTGATTGTAACTTAATTAAAAAAAATGTAATTTAATTTGTTAAGCTGCTTTGAAACATTAATTATAGCAAAAAGTGCTATACAAATAAGTGAAGTTTATTTATAAATTAATTTCGAGAGGAGCTCTTGCTTATGATTGATAGCAGCTGGTCCTCATTAGCTAACGCAAGATTCACCAATCAGACGATTCCTAAATCTCTATAAATAACCAGAGTATCTTACCTTTCCCCCTTCCACCCCTACTCCTCCCCTTTTCTTGTCAGGGCAGCACGGAGGCCCAATGGTTAGCATCATTGCCTCACAGCAAGAATGTCACTGCATCAGATCTTACCTAGCCAAGTTGGCAAGTGTTTGCGTGGGTTTTTTCCCGGGCTCTTCGGTTTCCTTCCACAGACCAAAAACATGTAACATAAGTAAATTAACAAAAATAAATCGACATCATAGACAAGCTTTGAATTCAATATACACTCTCCATAGCTATTTATAATCTACATTTACCATTATCAAGCAGGGAAGTTTTCGAGACCTACCTGAGCTCAGACTCCCCTCTCGCCCTGCAAAAGGAGAACGCACCGGGCTCGAGGATCTCACGAGCTCAGGGCTCTCTTCCGGGACAGCATGCCAAACAAACTTTATAATCAATCATCAGCTAAGGGAGACCTCTTGAAACTAGAAATGAATTGAATTGGGGCGACACGGTGGCTCAGTGGTTAGCAATGTCACTTTAAAGCAAGAAGGTTGCTGGTTCGACTCCTGTGTGGAGTTTGCATGTTTTCCCTGTGTTGACATTGGCTTCCTCAGGGTGCTCATTTTAATTTTTATCTACTTGTGGTGAACTATCCCTTTAAAAGATGTGAAGAGCACTGCATTTCACTTCACTTTCAGTGGATCAATAAATCTGCCAAACAGAGACCCCCTCTTATACACTGCAGGCCCACTTTCTATCTGTGCTATTTCCCAACAATAACAACAGACAGGTCACCATTAGAACTACTTTTTATTTCCGTTCCTCCATCTCCCTACGGCATGTGATTAGTTGTCCAAAAACCCAACAATGTATGCTTTCTTGCCCTATTCCCCCTGTGCAAGTGCTCAATAGCCATGAATGCAGTCCCTGCTGTCGGCCTGGTGAAATTACGCCAACCTTCTGCTCCAAACTGAGGTGAGATGTATATATTTGGCTGTGGGGCTGGAGGGGGAAAGTCAATCCACACTAAAAGCTTGCTTGCTATCTGCCTCGCAGCACAGAGCCAGGAGGCACATAGGAAAGCATTAAATAAACATTAATGGAAGTGGGTTAGGGGAGATTTATTAAGGAGGCTTTTTGGCCTAGCCTAAGGGAGCCATGCACCATTTTATTCACTCATACAAGCACACAGGTAAACAAACAAGGTAATTTATGGCAGACTTCACAGGTGGCAGTGTTTGGAATTCACTTTCTGGTCATTTTTCTAGAGGCAGACAATTGTTTTTTCACACCGTCTCCAGGTATTTTAATCATTTATCTTGTGCTGAATGGTTGATGTGCGGGATCCTTTTCTCTGGGCTTCTTTGTTGCGCTATCATTAAAGTGGTTTTGTAAAGTAATGAGGTTAAAGTGAGTTTTTACACAATTTTTCTAACGCTGCCTTGTCAGAACGTCTAGCAGGCACTATTTATTGCTATAGAAAGTTATAGAAAAAGGGAACGTACTTCTTTAAGAGAGCCTTTCTGTATAGTGAAATATGGTATGTTGCTGGGGAAACTTGTGTTCGTTCTTTCCTTTGAGGACAGCTGGAGAAAAACACAGAGAGAGAGAGAACCAGAAGGCGGTTGCTTTGGAGAAGGAAGCGCATAATGTTTTATCCAGGAACTTCTCTCCACCCCAGCATGTGAAGCAGAGGTGACACGGGTGACAAAGAAGCGTGAAGAGTATACTTTGAAAGTTCTTACAGAGGTAACGGAAAAGAGAGAGAGATTGAAGCAAAGAAAAAGTGAGAAAGAGTTGAAGGAATTGCTTTTGGAGGAGAAGCCGGGACTGATATTGGACCATGCATGTCAGCTGTTGTCAATGTGACAAATCTTTGATGTGGAAATAATAGCCGGTGAGGGCTCGGCCCAGTCCGGTGGAACTACATATGACTGTGATGAGCTGTTGTCAAACACTCCCACGTATTCTCCAACACTTTTTCTCAGGCAGAAGCAGTGTTTTCTCCATTGTATTCAATTGAGACTAAATCTCAGAGCTCTTCTGCTTTGATTTAGCTATATCCACATTCTTCATTTTAAACAGAGCTTGCTCAAACACAACATATTAAAGTATGGAAGCATCACACTACCTGTTGAAGATGTATGCTTCGTCTTTTTCATCTTAAAAGAAACAGGAAGTCATTTCGAACTTGTCAAAAGAGCTCATAAAACTCAGCCCCAAGGACAAGACGTACACACTTTCAGACGTTATTGCAGATTCAGACACATTTTCTATTCAGCTTTTAGGACTCTCGCAGTAAATGACTGTTAGAGTAAAGCGTTTGTGTTAGCCATTGTGGAATAATTGGCCAGCAATAAGTATAGACTAGCCTTCATAATTTCCTCTAAATATTCTACTCTTTGCTCACTTTATAAGACCTGTCTACATCGTTGCAGATGCATGCGGTACTTATAATTAAGACCTTTTTCACTGTTGGTTGGATGAATGAATGGATGGAATGAAATTACTGTATAAAATGTGTTAATGAGGTGGCAAAATGATAATTGTGCCAGCAATCAACATATATTTAGTGCATTTTGAATTTTACTATAAGGTTAAAATAGTACTTCATTAAATTATTCTTAATTTTTACATAAAAATGCCTTACTCTCTGAAATGGTAGCTAAACTTTATTACTAATATATTTATGTAAAAAAAAAGGCTGTTAAATTATGGATGTAAGTATACACTTCAAATACCTTTATATTTAGAAATCAATACTCATTTATTCATACATTCATTTTCTTTTTCGGCTTGGTCCCTTTATTAAACTGGGGTCACCACAGCGGAATGAACCGCCAACTTATCCAGCATATGTTTTACGCAGCGGATGTCCTTGCTGCAACCCATCATAGGGAAACACCTATACACACTCATTCACACTCATACACTACGAACAATTTAGCTTACCCAATTTACCTGTAGTCCATGTCTTTGGACACAAACACAGGGAGAACATGCAAACTCCACACAAACGCCAACTGACCCAGCCGGGGCACAAACCAGGGACCTTCTTGCTGTGAGGTGATTGTGCTACCCACAGCAACACCGTGCTGCCCCTATACATACATACATATATATATATATATATATATATATATATATATACATACATACATATACATATATACATACACGCATGGATCTTTAACATATTGAGACCAAACTTGGTGCATGTTTTGACAACCATATTTTGAGATTTTCTATTGACTTTTGTCACAGTGTTGTGTCACTAATGTCGAGTTCAGACTGCATGATTTTAGCCCTGATTTTGACTCGCTGACAGGTTTTGAGAAATTGGCGACAAAAAATACCTGAAATCACAGGCAAATCAGTGCTCATTCACGTGAGTGACAATCACACAGTATGAACAATCAAGGACGCGATATGAGAGAATCGCTGATGAGTCGCCGACGCCCGTGAGCGATCACCCACAGCCAATAAAAGAGCAACATTCACTAGTATGGGTACCTGCAGAATTTAAAAACGCTCATTTTCAGTTTATTTGGACCCAAGAAATGGAGGAAAAACTAGTGGAAATTTGGCAGGAACACTGTGTCTGTTTGATGTGTCTTCTGAACAATATCACAATATTGATCAGAAGACACATCTGTACACTATATTGTGTTTTGTCATGTTACTTAGTATTTGGGAGATATAAAATAGGGGCTATTTTGACTTAGAAACTCTGAATCTTTTGACCAAAAACATATGGTTGGTCTCATTGCTATGGAAAAGCATGTCTAGTTTTCTATTTAGGCCATTTTTGTTGTTGTTGTTGTATTTGTTGTTGTTTTTAAAGCTTAATGTTTACAAATGCAGTGATATTTTGAATAATTTTAAATAATTTGAATAACTTCCATAGTATTTGTTTTTTTCCTACTACGGACGTTAATGGATGCAGGTTTTCAGCTTTCTAAAAAACATATTTTTTTGTTCAACCGAAGAAAGAAACTAATAAAGGTTTATAAACACCTTGGTTTGAAATACCCCTTTTAATGTTCATATGAAACCTTTACAAGATTTCTCCATTTCACTTCAGAAAACATTAGAATTGAGTCATTTCCATGATTCCATTCAACATGTTGCAAAGAGATGTTTTCAGGACAGCACATTTATGGCTGTTAAACAATCTGACTCACGTCTGAGTGTGAATAGTTTGAATAAAATGCTAGACGTGGATTTGAAATACCCTCTCAGTTCCTTCAAAAGGACAAACTCAGGCCATCCGTGCTGCTTTGAATCCAGGAAACACAATTGTGCAAAACACGTAGAGGCTTTATTAGCATATGGCAGAAAGAAAATGATTGGCGCCATCGATGCACACTACCTGTTTGTTTACTCGTATATATGTATGTGTGTGTGGTTTTTGAGGCCACGGGCGTCCATGTGTGCCTCGTGAGCGGTGAGATAGCACATCCTCAACAGGAGCTGTCAATAGCCATTCAGTCTGAAAACCTGCCTTTATCTGCTCTTTAAATTACACAGCGCATCTCTCACGGGGGTTCAGCGCACACTGACCCCACTTGTGTTTGGAGAAACAATGAAACAAAGACTGCAATCAGCTATTCCCTCCAGCATCTGCGTTAGTCCCCCAGACTATGAAACTCTTCTCTATCCCTCCTGCATCGACGCTAATAGCTCAATGACTCCAAACTTAGATGGAGAGGTTATTGAAAGTCTTTGTTTGTCTCATTTGACCTCTGCGGAGAAGTGCTGGCTTTGCTCAATTTTCCGCAGGTGACCTCTTTTGTTGAAGGATTGCGGTGAGGATTTTGAGGGCAGCGAGGTGCTTTGTTTGTCGATGTTTATCCATCACCGTACAATAATACCCCTGCTTGTCTTTCCTTAACCGTATCCTTCTCACGGCTTCTCCAAGCATTCGCGAGAGCAGTACGAGAAGCTCTCTACCATGCACAAGAATATGCAGAAGCTCTACGAGAACCTGGGGAGCTACTTCGCCTTCGACCCACACACCGTCAGCATCGAAGACTTCTTCGGAGACCTGGCTAACTTCCGCAACCTCTTCATGGTGAGTACAGAACCACTGTTACCTGTTCCGCCTCAGCAGAGTGCTACTTTCTCCTGCTCTTCTCTACTCCTCAAGGTTTTTTTTTTTTCCCCTCTCTTTCATTTTCTAACGTGAATAAATCTGGAAGAGTCCTCGAGAGCAGGTGCAGATAATATTCTAATTAATAGTTCTAATACTTTCTCCGCAGCTAGACTGCACGGGTCAGGGTTGTTGGATAGAAGGATGATTAAGTTTAGGATTGCTTTGACAGCTTCTGCCACTCGGAATGTGAGAGCACGGTTTTCTTTCTAACTTTTTTTCTTCATATATATTTATATATACATATATATATATATATACATACATATATATCTATACAGCTTTTTATCAATGCAGAGTTTTAAGTAAGAGCGCACCACTCATAACTAAAGCTGCTGGCCTTGTCTTAAGTGCATGTGGTGATTTAGCTTATTTTATCGTATTTGATAAAGACATTTTCCTCACAAGGGTGAGGAGATGGTAGGACAGGCTTATTGGGCAGATTAAAGCATACATAAACTGTGCTGAGAATGGAATGTATAATGTATTACCAAACGTGTGGCTCCCATGCAGATAAAAGAGTCTCGGAAGCTTCTTATCCTTTCAAAGTTTCATTTGCTTCTGTATTTGGCGGATATCAAGGCAACGCCTCCTCCCTGTCAACTAAAAATCCCTACCTAGGGTTTAGGCAGGTAGGACTAGGTTATTCCTGATAGGATGGGATTTATCCAGACTGAGTGTGAAACCAGAGGAGGCGTTTCAAGTACATCTCACTGTACAAAGAAGATAGAAGATGTTCAGCTAATTGATTTCTTCTTCTTCTTGAAGTCTGACTTGTACTTGCCTCTTATAACCTAAATGGGGCTTAGGGATTATGTGGATGAAACTTTATGAAAACTTTTATGCAAAACATTAAGAAGCTTAACAGAAAATGAGTCTTCAATTGTGGGTGTGCATTTTTTTATTATGTGTTATCTAAGTATTCCCATTTAGCCTTAACATGTATAAATGTTTAAAGAGTGATCTGTACATTTTGAAGATGTGTGTAAAATATTTATTTTCAATTACATATTTAATAATCACTTACTATTGAAATGTTTTGCAGCTTTTATACATGTTTTAATGTATTATCAATTCTTTTGTATATATCTGTGTATTTTATATCTAATCATTTGTCATTTTAAGTTGTATTACTTAATTACTTAACTTGGGAAATTAATTCTTTACAAGAACAACTTGTCTATCCATTGTGAGTGTTTATTGAATGGAGAACATTTCATAAATTTTGGTTTGCAGTTTAAATAACACTTCCCCTGTGAAAAGTTGTTAGCATAACTGCGGCAAGGGCATCTTGGGATTGATATAATTTTCATTGAAAATGGGACTTCAATATGGGTTTGAGGAGGAAGGCAGAATGCCTGCAAATACAGCAGTCTAAGTGTTTCCTCATTTCGCCTGCTCTTGCCTATACTTCATCTCCCTTAAAGGCAAAAAAAGAAGTGATAACACTATGTCCAGAAGGTATGCTCAAAGTCTTCAAAACCCATTACAGTGAATGGCAAGTTCTCCTTGTCTGAGGCTTCTCTTCACAAGAGAATATCTAAAAACCAACTTTCGTTCACCCTGATCAAAGTCTAGCAGCACATGACACGGCGCTCCCCCCAGGATGCAGCGTTGAACGGCTGTAAAAGGGGCATCTATGAAAATAAATTATTCTCTCAAGCGAATAGGTCTTTATGAATAAGTTATCACTGATTTAGACTTCAATGCTGGGAAGAAGAGAGCTGCTGAAGAACATAAACGTGGCTGGACGTCCAGTGGCACTACAAATATTCCCTTTGTGGCATTTTTCTATTCATGCATATGCATTTTTTTTTACTAATTCAATAATTTATTCTATTTTATTTTTCAGTGTAAAATGTGTTAAAAGGCCAAAAAAGTTGAGAGTAATTGTGCTGTGTGCTGGGGATGTTATATTCTGTCATAACCAGACCTAATTTGATACATTTACAAGTAATCAAATGTGTTTGTCCAGGAACATCCAGGACAAAACAATTAGCTAATTTTTGCTGGGTAAGCCCACCCACTTTGAAATCCCTTGGTCCAAAATATTGCCACTGTATTCATTCCAGTTGTTCTAACTCAGCTCTTGTATAATTACCATGTTCTGTTCAGTATATTATTCATTTTTAACATAGCCAGTCAGCTCATTACCAAGGGTACTACAGAATGTTACTTGTAGCATAAGTTGTTAAAGTCTGTGTGAAATCAAAATTTACAATGTGAATTTTACCAGTTCACATTGTTATTTTTTATGTGAACAATTAATCCAAGCAAGTTAATCTACTGAGACAAAAAATAGTCCATCTAGTTTTAGTCTGACCATTTTCTTTTGCTTTTGGAGTGGCTCTCTCTCTCCGATGACGTCAATTTTACTGCTTCAGACACAATATTCTTAATCATGCCCCTTTTACCGTTAGTTTGCTTTGAGAAAATTATACATAAAAAGAAAGCCCCGCCCCCTACTTAATATTCTATTGTAGTTGGAAACACACTAAAATAAAAATCCGAGTGACTTCTTGTTCATGTGGGTGTTAAATGTGCTAATTGAGGCCACCCAACTAAACCTTAACCCATCAGGGTCACGGCACCAATTTGAATCCTCCAGCTGTACTCTTACTGATTTTAACTTGTATCAAGGCCCATTCCCAATTCTACCCCTTAGCCCTTTCTCTTACCTCTACCCCTCGTTTTGCACGTTCACATGAAGGGGTAGGTCCCAATTTTCTTTAGCTTGAAGGCGTAGGGCTATGGGGTAGGGCTAGATAGCCCTTGAAATTGAGATTTTTAGGGACCACACTCGAAACCAAGGGGTACGAAAATTTCCCAGAATACACCATCTACAATGACAGCATGTCTGTACATGGAAGTCAGTAGATGCACAACAACAAACAAGCATAAGTTTTAATACGTTCAAAATGGCGTTGATGCTTTATCATCATGCGTTAAAAAAGGCTAAAATAAATATGCTAAATTTTGATATCTATAATCCTTACTAATAACCCCTGTATAGCAGTCCCACAACATACTTTCACATCTCACACTCGATGACACCAAGCGGCAACCTCTTGCTTTCCTTCGGGAAGCCAATACGGAAGTAACTAAAACTGCAATTCATCGACTTGTGGAGCTGGCTCCAGGAAATCCAAGTGCTTTCTTTCTGCATTGGTAAATTGGCCATTTTTACAGCTGATAAAAACATGTTTACAGTCTGGTACAAAAGATGGCTTTGGTGCATATAGCTATGATTACCCTTCATGACAACTGTGAGGGGGGTGAATTTTTTTATAACTCATCACTTTTATTTTTATTAAGTTATTTTAAGTCTGCATAATTAAGGGCGTGGCCAATTGAGTGACAGCTAGGGCACTGCTCGCTGTCTCGTCACCTCAGCTGATTCTGGCTAATCAGCCGCTGATCTCGGCATATACATCATATTTTTGTTTTGGTTAATGTTTCTGTACACAGTTATTTGTCCTTTGGAATTATTTACTGCAATTATCAGATACTATAGCATGCTGTGTGCACTTAATTGTGCTCACAAACCATTCAAGTTGCCTCCATTTCCCAGGTGAGTGAAATTATATACGTATATACCATCTCTATAAATGTATTTGTTTTACTTAAGATAATTTATCATTTATAATTGTCTTTAGAGATATAATGCACTCCAGGATCTGACAGATTGATTAGCTGTAGGTTATAAAACATTCATCTGAAGTGTTGTCATACAGTGTTATGCCAATATTTCATAAATAGCCTTGCGTTTTCCACCTGTAGAAAAACATCATAAGAACAATGCTTAGTGGCTCAATGTATTACAACAGTGTTTTTAAAAGACTAAACATTTAATTGATATAGTGTACAACCAAGCACTTGTGGTCAGAACACAAACGAGTCTTGGGTATTAAGCGTTCTCCCAAAGTAAAAAGTCTGTCTAAGCCAGGTCTAAGCAAAATGCCAAGAATCCAGCATGTGTCTGTAGCTCAGCTTACTCTCCGCCTCTTTGCCCTTGTTTGGTATCCTGCGATTGGTGTGATGACGTGCGGACAAAATGGCGACAGTTGGCAGCGCCTACTTGTAGCTTCTTTTGCAGTGTTCAGAAACTTATGGGTGACGTCACGGATACTACGTCCATATATTTTACAGTCTATAGATGACATTCAAAATAAGGGCCTTTTTACAGTGTCTGGTATAATGTTCATGTTGTTTTTGTGTGTTTACATAGATGAATATGACCACAGTGTAAATGCACAGTACAGTTGCAAGCTTATTGCCACATTATACTGTTATAATAACATGATATAGTTGCCTTCAGTGATTTCCTGAGGATAAATATTAAAAAGTAATGCACCTTGAATAACTACAGCACTCGCCATCCTCAATCTCATATGTAGTAAGAGATCGCTATGACATATGATGACATGTGCAGCTGTTATAGTGCTGTCCCATTTCTTAGGGGTAAATTTTGAAGCCATTCCCCTTCACACTCTGTTTTAAGGGCCAAGGGGAAGGGAAAGGGTTAGGGCTACAAAAATAGAATTGGGATTGGGCCCAAATCAGCTTCCTATCTGATCATGCAGGGAGGAGCTTAACCCAATCCAGGATTACTTCAGTAGACCTAATGGGCGGAGTTATGTTAATATTAATATAACTCAATGAATGGTTAGAGTGTGATAGGATCATCTAGCTCCACTCCTCACATGCAGCAAGTGGAATCTAGAAAACCCCTCCCATTCTACCTGCATTTCTCCAAGTGGGATTCGAACTGGGATGCTAGAGACCACCTCAAATAGTGCCAGACACAGTAAATTGCTTTTCACATCAAATCCCGTTATGATGTTAGCCACGTATTGTCAAATGTACTCTTTGACTCCTTGGCAGGGTAAGGTTATTAAAGAAATTTATATTCATGACTGGGAGCCGCATATAATATATGTTCCACCATAGCATATTTATGGCACCTCATAGTTTTATCAACATTTATCCTCAGAAATGACCCACATTGCTATATGTTAAATTGCCTGAGTGACACATCCATTTGGTAGGACAAAAAAAAAGGCCCCGCCTGCCAGTTCCCATGAAGCGTGCACACTCAGATAAGCGAATCCATTAGCTATATTTCTTTTCAGGGTCAATAGAAATGAAATTTGATTTCAGCACATAAAGTTTGTTTCAGATCGTCCCATCAGTTTATCCAGTGCTCTGCCACATTTGAACTATGGAGAGTAAACGAGAGAGAGGGACTCCCACTGCATCTTCATCTTCTCTATGTAATCCTGACTAGCGGCTGTGGATGAATATCAGTATATTAATGCCTTATCAAAGTGCGGCAGATGGTGATAAACCAACAGTCTCACTCGTTAATTGAGTGAGCCACTGATTACGCCAATAAAGTCAGCAGAGGTTGAGCTACAGTGATGGTACATGACAAGCATGACTCAGCTAATCAATAGACTGTACACGTGTATGTAGTGAGCATGCATATTTGGCCCTATACGTGTGCGCTTGCACAAACCAGTCATTGAAGGACGCTGGCTTTGTCTGTTATGTCGGCCCTGGGAATAATGATAATGATGATGCTAGTAATGGAGATTGTGATGTAGTGTGATGTCATTGCTGCCTCGTTTTCATTTCCACCGAGCAGTCACTGTGAGTGATAGTAATTAAACCCAATGGAGTGTCCCTTCAGATAAGTCTAATATTTGAATGAACACACATGACATCGGCCACCATTCACTCGTGGCAATTTTGTAGGCCTCTCACAGCCTGCTGAAAACGAACAGGGGATGCGATCCAATATATAAATAAATTACTCTACATGCGGTTCAGTTAGTGTACATTTTGTTTTGGCCAAAAAGGCCCATCTGTGGTGTGGATTTATTTTGTCCTCCATGTCTCACACTCTTTTTTCCCATCCTGGAAGAATAGCCAAGTGTGAATGTGTTGCATGTAGGACAATACATATATGATGAAAAAATTATTTATGATTTATAGAGCCCTCTGGCTTTGGGTAAAAAAAAAGCTTTTTTTCGTCCATGTGTGCAACACATATTCAATTCTGAGGAAAGACTACAAAGCCACAACCACAATGTAGGATTGCAGCAGCATTGTGCTTTCTTAGTGTCACTCCACTGCACATGTACCCAGCGAATATATTTACAAAGACATCTAGTCCTCAGTGGCTGCCTGGAAGGACACCATCCTATCCTGTGCTTGCCAGCATGCATAAATACTACCAGGGTAGATGGAGTCCATATTGGCAAATTCAATTCCGCAGCAATCCCTCTCCTAGAGTAGTGCAAACACTACTGTGGACAACAGCCCGTCGAGCGTCGCCTTAACAATCTACTGTAGAGATCGCACAACAAACTGTTTTTTTTTTCTTCCTTCCTCTGTAAAATGCACTTTTCCCAGGTGGGTGCATTGTGTTGATTGGTGTTAGAAGTAAATTGCTTGTTTATTATCATCTTTCGTATTCGCAGATCAAGTTGGTGATTCATCCAACTGAAAATGTGATCAAATCCTCCCACATTTTCTTAACTGAAGATGGATGTGATTATGCCTTGTTATTATTTTGTGTGTGAATGAGAGTGTTTATTATTTTATTAATATCCATCCTTTATCCTCTACGCTAGTTTAAATAGACATGCATGCAAATGACAAAAAAGTGCAGTACAGCAATACATGCCTTATTTTATCAATTGATTAGTATATGGATGTATTTAGTATTTATTCATTCAACAAAATATTATTACCATACATGTTAATACACAATATTACTTATTCATACACTACCGACGTCAAACGTTTGGGGTCAGTATAATTTTTAAATTGTTTTAAAATTGTTTTGTTCTGCTCACCAAAGCTGCATTTATTTAATCAAAAATACAGTAAAAACTGTAAAATTGTGAAATGTTATTGCACTTTAAAATAACTGTTCAAAAGAAAAATTTATAATTAAATTTAATAATTTATTCCAGTGATTTTTAAAGATGAATTTCCAGCTTCTTTACTTTAGTTTTCAGTCACACGATCCTTCAGAAATCACTTATTATAATTTCTTATTAATTATTATTTCATTTCATATATTATTATTATTATTATTATTATTATTATTATTATTATTATTATTATTATTATTATTATTATTAGTAGTAGTAGTAGTAGTAGTAGTAGTAGTAGTAGTAGTAGTAGTAGTAATAATATTAGTATTAATGGTAATAAAAACAATAATGACTGGAGTAATAATTTCATTTAAAACTACATACAATAAGAAAGCAGTTATTTAACATAAAAATTATCTATATTTAACATTTTTTACATGTAAAAATTCCACCTCGATATACAGAATAATAATAAAAAAGAAAAAGAAAACAAAAAAAACTGACCCCAAACTTTTGACCAGTTGTGTACATTACTATATCACACATGCTCACTATGATTTACATAAGACATCTAATAAAATGTTGTTCCATGTAACAATAATTTATTTATTCCTTTTTGTCAGGGATTCACAAGTATCATTTGGCTTATTAAATCTATTTAAGGATCACAACGCAGCCCCAAAATACTAATTAATTATACTAATCCTTATATTTGACCATTCTTTTTATATTTTACCATTACCTATTGTCAGCAAGAAGTTTTTAATATTTTAAATTGTGATCAAATTTAATAATCTTAATGCAATATCAATATCAAATTAATATATTAATTTGATCTAATATAATATAAAATAACAGTATATTACAAATAAGATGTATTTATTTATATATTTAATAAATATGGATCAGAATGAATATGTTACATTTTTGCATAAATGTAAAATGACTTACCCACTGCGCATCCACAAGGCATCTATGTACAAAAACATAGAACGAGCCCCCGCTTTATGTTACTACCCTGTTTTAGGGTCAAGGACGTAACATAAAAAAACACTGGACAAATAAAAATCCACTTTAAGAACCCTTGGAGTCGGCCGTTTATTTGTCTTTTTCTTTTTTTAAACATCCAAAATGTGAAGCCAGAAAAAATAATATATATATATATATATATATATATATATCCCCTACCTAAACACCTAAATGAAACTAAATACAAAATACCAGAAATAAAAATACAAAAACTACTCCTGTCTCCCTGACTATGTATAAAAACAAGAGAAAATATTTACAGAAAAGAAAAATGTGGCATCCAACCCTTACTGCTTCTCACGGTGTATATACAAAGTACAGCATTTACAATAACAATAAACACACCAAAAACAAAATAACAAAAGATGGATAAACACGGATGGATAAACAACATACAAAAGTCAAAATTTACAGATACACCAAACAAGAATACGGCATCAAATATAACACTTTGCAGCTACATATTTTATCTATAACACCAAACGCTAAACCACACGCCAACCAACTCGCTCTTCCGCTACATGCCCGTTTCCCTTTTTTAAAAGACGCCCTGTGTCACTCCAGCCAATCCCAGGGCACGTCGTCTGCGTAATTAGGGCAGGACCTGTAGAGAGAGAGAGAGAGAGAGAGAGAGAGAGAGAGAGAGAGAGAGAG
>CAIGQZ010035043.1:12950970-12972550 GCA_903798205.1 Danio tinwini | reverse complement strand
AATATAATATAATATAATATAATATAATATAATATAATATAATATAAGAAATGTTCTGTATATATCTGAAATGTATTTCATAATGGTTCTAAAAACTCTTAAATTTGACTTGTCCAAAACCTCCAAAATCTTATTTTATGCTGAATTTCTCAAACATACAGTAATTCTCCATATTAAAAAGCTTGGTTCATTTAGTATTTAGTACCTGGATGAATATGCACATAATAGATCTCTCTGTTTGTTTGATCATTTAATGTATTTTTTATGTACTTTGACTGTTTGTTATATTTTATTATTATCAATTATAGTGTTTACTGATTAATAATTTATCAAAATATTATTCAGTGTTTCGTTATAAATGCTTTTTAAAACATATTTATTCATATAATTGAGTACAATTATTCAATATGCTAGATAACACTTTACATTAAGGATGTATTAGGTAATGTGTCTACTAACATTAACAAACAATTACCAATACTTGTAATAATGTTAATTATTGAAAATAAAGTGGTTCTTTGTTAGGTTCTTTGGCTAATGTTAACAAGCATGAATTTGGATTGTAATAATGCATTAGTTAATTCAATTCAATTCATCTTTATTTTTATAGCGCTTTTACAATGTAGATTGTTTAAAAGCAGCTTAACATAGAAGATTATAGTGAATTGAAACAGTGGCAGTTCAGTTTTCAGAGTTGAAGTCCAGTTCAGTTCAGTGTGGTTCAATTTTCACTGCTGAAAGTTCAAACGCTGAAGAGCAATCCATCAATGCGCAGCTCCACAAATCCCAAACCATGCAAGCCATTGGCGACATGTTGACATGTAATGTTGAACTATGGTTAATAAAGTCTGTACAAGTATTGTTAATTATCATGTCATGTTAGTAAATAAATGTACTCATGAAATAATATTGCAAAGTGTGATCATATGTTAGAATTAGTGGAATTAGATTTAATGCATTTCTTTGACTATGATTCTTTGATATGGCATTGAAACTTGAATGAAAAAAATTGATGAGATGTAATATTTATTACAATGTGTGATACTTATAGTTAATATTATAGGTAGCATTGCATTTTTATATTAAAAAAATAATGGCATATGTGTTTATATAAGGGTAGTTTTAGGGTAGTAGACAGCATATTTTTCCTTTTTTTTTTTTAAGTGTGACAGAAACTGTACTGAAAAAATGCATTAATATTTACATTTTTCCCCCAGGATGTACTGTCATCATGTATATAATGAACTCCATCTCATTCAATCTAAATATACTGCAGTGTAAATCAGTATAATGCACATTGCACACATGATGAAGGTTAGATTTCAGCAGGTTCAGTTTCAGTATGGCCAATATTCAATGTACATGCAATAGATACTGAACGTGACCTATTGTTACTAAAGTCACACTATGGTGGGCTGTCTTCTGCTGTCTTCAGTGTTTTTTCAGTGATAGAATAGACCATTAATTTTATTTCTTCACCCAAATTTTCAGCTTTCTTCTCATTTACCATCTGATTTCATTGTCTCTCATTGTCTTTTTTTCTGACATTTCAGGATGCTGTGCGGGAGAACCACAAGAAGAGGGAAATGGAGGAAAAGATCAAGAGAGCCAAGATCGCAAAGGAGAAAGCTGAGCGCGAGAAAATCGAGAGACAGCAGAAGAAGAAACAGCTGATTGACATGAACAAAGGTATGGCACTACTGTCCCGCCGGGGCCTGACTGAAGCCCTGATCGTCATTTCACAAAGCAATAAGTACTGCAGGGGTGGTGGATGAGGGACACGGCCACACTTCTGTGAAAAATCACACTCCTTACCATCTGACTGCTCACACAGTCAAATAGACAGGCAGATTAGGTGTCGCTGAAAAGTCTGGTCACACTTTATTTTAATGTACAATTTATTCTATTAACTAGCCATTAACTAAGACTTTTAGCTGTTTTTTACAATAATAATTTGTAAAATAATACAATTTAATACAATAATAATAAATTTTAGTTGATTTTCCCGAAGAAAAAATAAACATTTAAATAACTGTATAATAAATGTCATAGTCATGTACTTATTATATTATACACCAAAGGTGGGCGGTATGAACAGAATTATAGAATATTATTGTATATTTCACAAAAAACCCACCTCTGGTCACAGCTGAAGGGTGCTATTGATCACAATAGCATGTTAAAATCACATGTGTTTCAAAACTACACGCTTGATGTAGTTTTTCTGTAAGGACATCGGCAGAGCTTGGCCTCTCATACCTTATTTCTGTCTTAACTTACAGTATAGACCCTTTTCACAAGGTAGTAACGCCATGTTTCAAACATGTCATCAACATCCTAAATCCTTAATGTTTTTAATATTTAGATAAAAAAAAACATATGTACATTTTAGGGGTTGCACCGACTAGTCGACTTTAATCAAAGTCCCTTTAAGGCAAGTCATTTCACTGAGCGGCCATTTTTTAAATGCCTCTCTGGCAGTATGCTTGGGCATTCTTCTGAATAGGGAAACATCAAATTCTCCAAAATTGCTTGCCAAGCTTATGATTAAATTTCATATTAGGAATCACCAATAGTTTCATTTCTAAACGTCTTTAGTTTCATTTCTAAACGTTTGAATCACACTAAATCTGCAGAAACTCACAGCTGGTCCGAGCCCCTCTCGCGGAGATTCATCAGTCATTGCTGATTGGCTCCCATACTAGAAGCTGGGGCTTCATTTCCACATATTGACCAATATACTTTCCCCCATTCAAAACTATACAAGTGACATGTCTTGTGTATTCTATAGTCTTTGCTTTAATGCTCTGCGGTGACGCAATTGATTATCGTCGACTAGTCGCGCTGCGCAGATCGCATGTTTTTTACCTGAACTACATGGCAGCTTTACACACTAAGGTGGTTCGCTGAATGAAACTGCCCTCAAATTATTTAAAGTAATTTTTAAAATGTTATTTTTCTTTTGACAGCATCAAAGATTCACGTGAACTTTGAATGAACTTTCAATCGTCAAACAGATCCAAATTAGATTGCTCCATGCAAATACCCTAGAGCATATGCTAGCCAATCACGTTTACGCAACCCTATAAAAGTAATGTTATTGGCTCTTGCCCTTTGCAAAGCGTAGACACGGACATATTTTGTGAATGAATCGTGAAGCGCGCAGAAACTGTGAAGTGCACAGCGGCGGAGGTGTGACAAACTTCACAGCGTATGTAAACATAATCTACGGTAAACGCGGTGTAGATATGCAGCGAGGAGACGTCTGTTAACCAAGATGAGCCAGTAACTGCAAAAAAACACAGCTTGATCAGGATTTTAAACAGCTTTCTAGCTTTCTATCATTCGCTTGTTAAGTCATGACGTATCTGTGACGTATGGAATACTGTTTCCAGGGTCCAAGCCCGCTACTCATTTGAATTGAGAAAATATTTGTTTATGACCACTTTTTAGTCCTATCACACATTAAAGATTACATTAATCTCTGGACTTGCTGCATCACAAATAATACAATTATAACAATTTATTAAAAATGTATCACATTCTGTTCATGGGATATTAGGCATGGACGTATATATTGTGATCGTGATTTCCGAAAGATTTATATCGCTTTGTAAACGTTTATTATTACCATTTGTTGAGTCTCCCCATACAGCTTGATAGAGCGATTGGACCCAGAAGCCGCTTCGCCTGACATCAAACTTAACAAGCGGATAGCAGTAAAATAGGCATGTGTTGACTGCATTTGTTTAGCAATAAAATTTGCTCAGGTGCTAATGTGGCATTATTAGGGAAATGAAAGTGTTGACCATGCAATTGTTTTGCACTAAAATTCGTCATTGGTAATGTTGCATTGTTTTTGCAGTGTGTTATGAGCTGTCAAACTGCATGTGTATGTATTTTGCATCTTGTGTTTTATTGATGACGTCACCAGCGACTAGTTGATGTTGACTCGACTTTGATAACATAATAGTCGACTTCCAAAAATTGAAAGTCGTTCAACCTCTAGTACATTTGTTTTCAAACTGTGGTACTGTATGTGTACCATAGTGGTACGCAGGCTTCCTTCTAGTGATCGTGGAGGAATCACTAAATAATTAAAGTAAAAAAATGAACAAATTTTAACCCTTTGACGCATATGATAACACCGACGTGATCAGTAAATTGATGTCAATAAGCTAATCCTTTTATTTTATTTTCAATTTCTAATGTTTGTTATGTGTATGGAGCTAATTTCCTCCCCATATTTGTAACGGTTGTTTAGGGGTGTATCCGGTTATTTTGTATATTCCAGTATTGACAGGTATAGTTTAATCACTTGCTTTTCTAATTTCTAATTTCTAATTTAAATATTTGAATCCAATTCATATATTTAAAATACATGTTAACGTTTAGATTGTAAAGACTTACAAATAAGTCTAATTATATACATGCAGCATATATTTCAAAATGTATCAAAAAGAGTTTATATATGAATATTATGATGCACGGTATAGCTTATATTTATGAGGTCCAAGAAACATTTCCAGGTTTTGATGAATAGGCTACTTTATGATAATACTTTACATTTAAGTACAGCAGCTGTCTTTTTCATTTTTAAGAACAGGGCCATTTTTAATTAACTTGTAAAAGCACATTTTAATTTAAATGTTGACGTTTTATTTATCTTTTTTTACCTGTAAGCACAGTATGGTGTTAATGTTCAAGCTATTTATTATGTTTAAAGTTGCTGACAATAATAAATATTGATAATAATAAGAATGAATCTGCCACGTTTTTGAGCTGTGCAGAGCTTAATTAGGCCTACTACACCACTGTATTTCAATACCAGTCATTATGGTGGCACTTGGTGATTTTGGTATACTTGAAGTATTTTTTTTCTGAGGTGGTACTTGGTGAAAAAAGTTTGTGATCCACCACACTAGTACATTTATAAAACTATGCTTTGAATTGTATCGTCTTTGCTTCAAATCACAAAAAAATAGTTCATGTTTATGTGAGCACTTTCTAATGCAGCACATATGGGCTGTATAACAGATTTGGTAATGTTATTTCTTATGTATGTTATTTTCAGTCTCGGCTTGTTTTTGCTTTATTTATTGTATATTTTTTGAAAGTTGTGAAAACACTTCAGCAGAATTTTCTCTTTTGTTATTTGATCAAGCTGTAATGCAAAAGCAAAATCTATTTGTAGTACTCTTCTATTTACTGCTTTCTACGTTTAGCCGCCTATGACAACATCCGCTGCTGAGTAAAGGGTCTATTGCGTACATTTTAACTAAATAGACGATTGTATGCGTTTAGTATCTGGAGCATTTCTGAAATTGCTCAATAAGGTTGTGGAGCAACTCGGCAGCAATAAGAGGCTGTGCTGACAGGCCCCTGCCAGAAAAGATGTAGGTCACATGTAAAGATAAGCATCTCAGGTTCACTGCTTTTGTAGAGCAGACAGATAATGGATTGGCAGATTGCCTTTGGCCTAGTAAATGGAGTTGAGAGTTAACTATTAAGTTTTTGCAAGCTTGCTTGGTTTATTTCTGAATTGAAAAGAGGCCGCTTTGACAATAGCTTAATTCAGTTTGAATTACAGCAAAACTGGTTGGATATGAAGCACAAATTGTCCTCTGTGCACAGTATTTCAATATACATGCACATATAAAGTTAGTAAATTGTGTGTTTTGGAAAGAAATGCGAGGTTCGGATTAAAGTAAGAAAAAAAAATGTCAAGATGTCTTACACAGCTTGCAAATTCAGGGCAAATTCTTGCCATGAGAGATACGGAGTACTCACTGCACTGCGCTATTCTGATCCTTACAATGAGACAGAAATTCCTGCCTCTGGCCAAAAGCTTTCTTCACAAGCTCCAACTTAAAATGTCACACTGAGCCTAGCGCTTTACTGCGGCCTCGCATTTGAGCAAATGACATGTAGAAGTTCAGCTCTGTGTGCTCCTGCAGGATGACTGATGCATGCTAGTTTCCTAAGAAGTGACCGCATTGAATGCTGAGCTCGTGATAATGCAGATGGAAAGACGGTGGATAACAAACCCTCTAGTGCAGTCAAGAGTCCTTTATCTTTACTTCGCACTTTCTCTGCGCCAGAGCCCATGAAAAGACTTTTATCACCGAACTGCTGTAGTCATCACTAGATTTAAAGCGAGAGAATGTCAGTTTGTTCTGTTGTACATTTGGCTCCTCATAAGACATTTCAGACATGTTATGTAATGATTAAATGATCAGGCTCTTATTTGCATTCAAATATGACTTTGAAAGCTCTTTACTGTTCTACTAGAAGTGTACTACTGGCCTTCCCTGGATGATGACACAAAGCATAGATGGCAGCGCAGCAGATTTAAAGGTCCAATGAAACTAAAATAAAGTATTTTAGATGTTAGTATCAGTATGTAAGTTTTAAGGATATCTATAAGCTAGTGTGTGCTATAAAAAAATAACAATATCCACATTTAGAAGATATAAACCTGATATTAACATGTAAAGCTTGCTGCTTGTCACTTTCATCTAAATTGATTAACATTTCGTTTCATGTCACCTCATATTTGCTCATCAAATCTTGACCAATTAAATTCTCTCTAGTATCTGATATGCCCTGCCTCCTTTAAGACATTTCTCATTGGCTTTTTGTTTGATGCGCTTAAGCTCAACTGCTATTACAGGCAGAGCTGTAATAAAACAAAACACTATTGCTTTTTTTAAGGGGAGGGGCTACTCTATGTCCCACCCTCTCTTCATATTTCAGTTGAGAATACGTCAGACATTGAATAAAAATGCACTTTTGAAAAATGCACAGCTATATCACCCTGCAGCCCAAGACCGGTTACTCACTGAAGCCAAAGAGCTTAGAATCACCAAGAGGCGACACTCAATAGAATGTTGCATTGCAACAGCAGCGTCCAGCAACAGCCCTGCAATTCCACCATTTTGGAGTGAAAGTGATCGGTCATCCATTGGATCTTATTGCTGTCACGATGGCAAGCAGCTGCTTTGTTTTTTATTTATTTATTTAAAAACTGCATTAAAACTGAGATACAACCTGAAAGACGACAATACAACACGTAAATCAGAAGACTGGTGATCATCAGCACTTTTAGTTTATTTTACAGACTTAATTATTTCATATATATATATATATATATATATACAGTGTTGCGTCTTGGTGATTCTATGCTCTTTGCTGAAGCTAAGCAGGGTTGAGCCTGGTCACTACCTAGATAAGAGACCACATGGGAAAACTAGTTTGCTGTTGGAGGTGGTGTTGAGGCCAGCAGGGAGATGCTTAACCTGCGGTCTGTGTGAGTCTTAATGCTCCAGTGTAGTGAAGGGGACACTATACTATTAGTGAACGCCGTCTTTCAGATGAGACGTTAAACCGAGGTCCTGACTCTTTGTGGTCATTAAAAATCCCATGGCACTTCTCGTAAAGAGTAGGGGTGTAACCCCAGTGTTCTGGCCAAACCCCCTCCATCAGCTCTTACAGATCATGCCCCCTTTCAATCATGCTTATTCAATTCATTTAATTATGTAAATATGTGTAATTATATATTTATTAAATTTGTATATGACTTTTTTGTAATATTATAGAATAATATGCTAATGTTGATATGGTTTATGTGTAGTACAATTTGTAAAGTAATGTTTTTTGTCTTTTAATGGATGTATTATATGAGAGACCTGCTGTAGCTTTGTTTACCAAACATCTAATTGGCTTTTGATTATAAACGTTAAATAAAAAAAGGTTTTTTTAGTTTATGTGTTTCAGGTTTTACACTCATAGCAAAAAAAAAAAATAATAATAATAAATTGTGGATTCTGTGTTGCACAAATCATTTACTCACCCTGCAGGTTTCAAAGCTGAAATATCCGTCTGTTGAACGCAAAAGAGGATATTTTGAAGAAAGCTGTAACTATAGACTTTCATAGTATTTGTTTTCATTGTTTATGGAAGTCAATGGTTATAGGTTTTCAGCTTTCTTCAAAATATCTTCTATTAGTGTATATGTATATGTAGATATATATATAGTAACAGAAAAAAGAATGTTTAAAGATTTGAAACTACTTAAGTGTAAGTAAATAGTGATTATATTTTCATTTTAGGGTGAACTCCCCATTTAAAGTTGAACTGTGCCATCTGTGAATGTCAGAACATGTGCACAGTTTGGTCAGAACAGTAAAAATATGATTAAGTTGTTTACATGCCTGTTCATTGTGATTAAAATTGCAGTATTTTAATATGCATATTGTTATAAGCTTAATCGCATCATTGTGATCAAAGTGTGGTTTCAATGAGGTGAAGATTAATTGGGATTTTGTTTACATCTCTACATGGCAGAAACACAGATGTTCATGGCTATGGACACTGTACTAGATTTATTATAATGCTCCACTGAGTAGAACTTTTAATGGGTTAATAAAAGAAAATGTATTTAGTTTGTTTATTTAGTAAAATAATAATACAACTCTAAAGGACACATTGGGTGTGTGTTTTTGTTAATGTTTTACAGAGCTATGCAGTTACATTGGATTTATTTTAACGCTAATTGATTTTGAGTGAGGTTTAATTGATTTTTAGCTAGAAGTGCATATAGCACTATTTATAGAAAAATACAAGTATTGCATTAGGACTCAGGATGGACAGATACTCAATATTAAATGACTCAGAATGGACCAGAGACACAAAACACTTAATGAAGACATCCCTGTTATTACTGTTAGATTTTTAGACTTTACAAAATATTATTTTTGATAATATGATTTCAAAGCTGTATATTCAGCACCCATTACTCTGATATCACATAATCCTTCATAAATCCCTATAATCTACTCATTAGGTGCTTAAGAAACTATTATTATTATGATTATGTTGATTATTATTATTATTATTATTATTATTATTATTTATTATTATTATTATTATTATTATTATTATTAGTAGTAGTAGTAGTAGTAGTAGTAGTAGTAGTAGTCGTATTTATTATTATTATTATTATTATTATTGCTACTGTAATTAATAATAATAATAATAGTAACAATAATAATAATGTTGTTGTTGTTATTACTGTGATTATTATTATTATTGTTATTAATATTATTATTATTATTATTATTACTGCTATTGTTACTGTGATTGTTAATATTATTATTGTTTTTGTTGTTGTCAATATTAATATTATTAGTATTATCAGTATTATTATTATTGTTGATTAAACAGTTCTGCTACTTAATATTATTTGTGGAAATAAAATTATGTTATTTAACAAAATATTTATTTCATTTAATAAGTAACATTGACAATTCAATGAAGTCTGTGAAGCACTGTATAAGGCATGAAAATCTGTTACAGTGTCATGCTATTAAAATAATTTTTTTGTGTGTTGCTCTGTTCTGTAAGCTTTCTACCTCACCAGCATCTGTCTGTTTTTCCCATTTACCCTGGATACAGATCTCAGCTGCTGTTGAAATTACCTGTGGAAGCGTATTGAGTTCTTTAAAAAATATTGTGTTGTTCTAAAATGGAAAATTAATACAATGATTTGTATGTTTTTATTAATTGTATTTAGTTCAATTATGCTGCAATGATTGTTTGTCTATGAGCAATTAAAAAAACACATATATCTGCTTCATCAGACAGCGGAAACATTAATTAACCCAATAACATTGTAATCAAACACCATTCAGTGGCTCGGCTGGGTGTCTTCACAGAAAATAAAATCATTTTGCGTTGTTTTACTTTTTTTAGCCGAATGAATGAGCTTAACAGAAGTGCATATGTGCATTTTCAAAATTAGGACAGCACCATTATGTTGGTCATTTTTTTCCATATATATCCTCTTTTTGTGGCACACGACCCTCTTTCATTAGAACCCATGTCTAACGGCCTTTTGATTAATTATAGTTTTTAAGGCCTTTTCAAAGGACTATTTCTATAAAGAGATATTTGAAGTCATTTTGCAAATTGATATCTAATGCCCTTCACATGCACATGATTAACAATGAGATGCATATTTAATGAGGGCTTAATTCATTTAGGGTTAAGAGGATGTGTTTGACGGGACAGTGGAGCTGGGTAAATGAATATCTGCACCATTTTCATTTTTTAAAAGTATTTTTAAAGTCACACAGACAGCTACTGGAAATGTGTCCTTGCAAGGTTTTGCGAGCAATTTTGAGTGCCACGTGATTGATGTGAATGGCAAGTGGGGCAAAATCTGTTTTTCTTGTGAAGTATTAGAAATCCTAATATGGGAAATTGCTCATGAAATCATTACCCGGCCCCCCATTTGTTTTAATTTCCTCTAAGTGGATTTCCATATTCTCTTAGACTGACCAGATGTTCAGCATTCACCAAATTACTTAACCCGCTGAAAGTAAATGGGGATTGATGTAAAATAGGCCTAAATCCACCTAATCCTTCTGTCTTTATTAGGAAAATATGTTTTGTCCTAGCAGAGCAGCCATTTTGTCGTATAGTATGAAACTATGCTGTATACAGCGTGTCCTACTCATTGCAAACTATTACTTTGTGTGTGTGCTCTGTATTGTATGGTAGACTGCTGGCTGTTTTGTGGTCATAGTTAGGTCACTATTAGTATTTGTTTCCCAATGGTGGCATTAAGCTGAATGAGGCACAATGTAAGGAGTTCCAAAAACACAGGGATATTTTTAGGGAAATGTAACTTCTGTTGGCACAGAGTGGCACAGTTTCACAGAGTGGCACAGCAATTATAAGACCATAACAAAACAAAAACAACACCAAACACAACAGAATGACAGCAAAACACAAATCTATATAGAAATCTTACATAAGACAATATATGCAAATATGCACATTACATATATGACATACTGTACAAGCTAATATTTTGTTTTCACGTAGACCTTTTTAAGGGATGTAAACAATAGCAATGGTCCTAACGTATTTCCAGTTTTACATTTTTAATTTTCATAGCTTCTGAGAGTCCAAAAAGTTCCCCATATTGATAAATAATGTTAAGATAGCTGTTATAACAACAAGTTATGATGAAATCGCCTATTGTTACAGAAATTAAATAGTTCGACAACAAGCAGGAAATATTCAAGGGCCAATGACATCACCACATTGAAATGGTCTATAGAAAATATGTCATTTATACAATGCAAAAATAAAAAAATTTTCACCCACTGGAATTAAAAATTATATATATATATATATATATTGGGTAGCGGCTGGAAGGGCATGTGCTGTGTAAAACATATGTCATTCCACTCTGGCGGGACTATGCCTATATATATATATATATATATATATATATATATATACACACACAAACACCGTCGTATGAAACGTATTCTTACATATTTGTAATTATTTTTAATTTCAATGGAAAGTTTGGTTGAAAAGAAAGTATGTAAACCCCAGTTTTTGCAAAAAAAATTAAAAATAATAATAATGATAATTACATGCTGATGTGCAAAACACCATCCACAGACATGTGGCTAAATATTCGATGCATATGGTACACTTTTTTTGGGCACTTAGCATGTGGTCTGTGTGAGTCCTAATGCCCCATTAAAATGAAGGGGACACTATACTGTCAGTGAGCATCTTTTGGATGAGACGTTAAACTGAGGTCCTGGCTCTCTGTGGTCATTAAAAATCCCATGACACTTCTCCTAAAGAGTAGGGGTGTAACCCCGATGTCCTGGCCAAATTCCCTCCATTGGTCTTACCCATCATGGCCTCCCCATGCACTGAATTGGCTTATCACGGTCTTTCCACTTCCCCTATAGCTGGTGTGTGGTGAGCTCACCGGTGCCGTTGTCCTGTGGCTGCCGTCGCATCATCCAAGTTGATGCTGCACACTGGTGGTGGTGTGGAGAGACCCCCCTCATGATTGTGAAGTGCTTTGGGGTATGGTAATACACAATAAAGGCGCTATATAAATACACACATTACATTAATTCAAAGCGGCCAAAATTCCTAGAACTTTAGCCATCAGTCTGAGATCTGGCTATGCGAGACAATGCACATCTGTCCCCTCTTGGTCATTGGACAGATTCTTAGTGCGTCTAAATGTGATTGTATACTCTCCAACAGTGTTTTTTTACAAATATAATGTTACAAATTTGGCTCTATGGAGACATTTTTTGACTGAGTAAGAGACATGACCCTGCCTGAAAATTAATTTCATCTGAGCCACTTCAGTAGCAAACACAACACAGGTAAAGTAAAAAATCTCATTCAGTTCAATTACAGGCCACATTTCAAGATGTTTGTTGTCTTTTTTCTCCACTGCTGGTGTTTCTAATCTGTAGGTCAGGTTGAGAATAGAGAATGCTGTTGTTTTGTGGTCACTCGCTGAGTCATCGTGGATAACATCTTCTATCTGATATATATATATATATAAACAGACGGTATAATAAATAATGTTGTTTAATACGACTGGCACACATTTGCTAGAGTCAGGAAAAAAGTAGCTTCACTTTCCAGCCTGACAGTGCAAATGATCCTTTTAAAGGTTTAGAAAAAATGTCTGTAGGATTAAAGGACTAAAAGAAAGATTAGTGTATTCTTTGGAATATTTTTTTATATGTGATGATAGCTGTCATTATCTGTGTGGTTAAGCGCAGTTTTTAAGGGCTGTCTGCCAGTGGCTTTCAGAATGAATACTGCTCTTTGCAGTATGTCAGAATATTTGCTATAACTCATCACAATTCTTTCAGCACCCTCAGTCACAGACAGTTAGTTTTTTGGGTACAGTAGTATGATTTGTGTGGATTTTTGTCTGTGTATATATAGTTTATAGTACAATTCAGCAGCCCGTATATGTAATAAAAATTTTTGTATATCAGCTTTGATGCTTTGAGCATATTTGTTTCATTAAAAAATAATAATAAATTTAATAATAATAATAATAATAATAATATTACTTTTTAAACTGTTTGTTTAGACTTTATTTTCCTAGGATTTTCTAGGATACGTCCTAGGAGGTATGTTTTTTGCTGTTTTTGTTTTCGCAAATCCACCAGAGGCCACTGTGTACGCTTTTTCAGATCTCTAATTTCTCTTGCAAGTGCCATTTGCACCTGCTGTTCTTGCATAAATCTACCAGAGGCCGATGTGTACACTTTTTCAGATCTCAGATCTCTCTCGTTAGTGCCATTCACGCCTGCTATTCTCTTGTCAATCCACCAGAAGCCGATGTGTGCGCTTTTCCAGATGTCAAATTTATCTCGTGAGGGCCATTCACGCCTGCTGTTCTCGTGTAAATCCACCAGAGGCCGCTGTTGACTGGCTGATCGATCAACCGACCGACTGTCGCTGCAGTCAACTCCTCTCTGCGTCTCTAGTCCTCCAACATACGTTGCGAGCTACTGGGCAAACTGGTATCAGCGTAAAAAGCCATTAATATGGATGTAAGTGGTCAACTGGTCCAAAAAGGAACAAAAACCGTCAGCAGCATCATACCACCCCGTAGCATTCATTTTAAAGACAAAATGCAACCATACTTAGCTCTGGCTACATAATTTGTGCTCTCCAGAAATGTATACAGGGGTACATTTTCACAATAAGCCTGTGTTGCAACTTTCAATAAACAGCCTTGATATAAATGTCTCACGTTTATAGCCACACAATATTAAGCATTTCTGAGCACTAAATCAGCACATCAGAATGATTTCTGTAAAGTGTGACATTCAGAATTGTGTTTTATAATAAAATATATTGAAAAGTGTTATATTATTTTACGATATTACTGTTTTTACTGCATCTATTATCAAATACAAACTTGTTTAACATGAGAGACATTTCGAAAGATTGTTTTAAACATTAAAAAAAAACTTTTAAAATGATATGAATGTGTGACAACACACACATTCATCAGTGTAGAGTTTTGGACCTGATCCATCAGGTGACTGCGAGCAGGTCTCTTGGCAGAAAGCTTATTTTGCTAAAGGTCGTGACTTTAGAATATGTTAATCTGTGTGATGCAAACAGAAAACCACGAGGAGCCACACACCCCACCGTCTCTCCTCTAATTATCATTCCGATTTTTAATTAGTCATCGAGATATGCCATCTACCACGATGGTCATTATGAATAAGTGGACCAGATAAGTACCATTGCATAATGCCGAGTCGACGACGGCATGCCATTATCTGTATTTTAACTATCATATTAAATCTAGGCTGTCTGCAGTCTTCGGTGTCGGTGGCGAGAAATGAGTGTCTGTCCTATATGCATATCAGCTCTCCCCATCAGCTCTTCAGTGTTATTTACACCCACTGTCAGGGAGCTCAATCCTCTTTTGAAGAATGCCATGGTACATCCCGAAGCCTGCTGGATCCCTAAGCATAAGCAAATTCCACTCAGGAAATCTTGGTGCGCACGAATGCTGGCATTGTGGATTTTTTTTGTCATTACCTTGAAAGACGGCAACAAGGGCGCCAAGCTTATCAGCTGTAGTGCATCAATTCTAATAAATAAGCGCATATTAGCTTGTGCCATATCAGCAGCCGCATACCCGTATGCCTTAAGGCGATGATAGCATGGCGAATTTCACCATCAGTCTGGCCTGAGACGCATCAGCCATCTCTAAATATCTAACATACGAGGAGCGAAGTCATTGATTTACGGAGATAAGCATCTGTGTAAGTCATGGTGACATCCAGGAATCCTGCCATTTTTTCCATTAATACAGCCTGTCTGACTCCACATTCTGAAATGAAGAGATACAGAGGCCGAGATTACACTACGATAATATATTCATTTTCATCTACAAGACTTTTCTTTAGAGAATATCTCCGTCATCAAATATGTCTTTTTCTTCCCTTAAATATATACAGTTGAAGTCAGAATTATTAGCCCCCCTGAGTTATAAGTTTCCTGTTTATTTTTTTCCCCAATTACTGTTTACCGGAGAGATTTTTTCAACACATTTCTTTTTTTTTTATAATATTTTTTTTTTCATCTCATTTATAAGCATAATAGTTTTAATAACTCATTTCCGAAGGTAGATATACTAAACTATATTACATTAAAGTTGTTATGAGTAATTTCCTAATTTATCTCATAATATTTAAAAATAGATAGAAAACTTATCTTTGAATCATATTTACTAATTCAGTATAACCTATTAATTATAGCTCATTGCAATAAAACATAAACAATCACATTTATAACACAGTGGAGTTCATAACTGAATACACTAGTCAAGCAGAATCTGCCTTTTGCCTTGATTTGCTTACCATAGTCTCTGCATTGTCCTCTATCCATCAAGTGATGGCATGTAGTGACTGGTGGTGGTGTGGAGAACCCCTCCCCGCTTCAAAATTGTGAAGTGCTTTGGGTCTATACACAATAAATGCACTATATAAATTAGCATTACATTACATTACATTACATGTACGTACATTTTAAACTACATTACAGCATTTAAATTGAAACTTTTATTTTCAGTTAGCTTTTTTGTAGCTTAAAATTAAAACAAATAATTAAAGAATAACATAATAAATATAAAAGGTTACATTAAATTTGAAATGAAAATCTTGAAACCATCAACACCATTCTCCATTCTCTTTTCAGATGGGATAGCTGGCCAAACCAAAGGTTACCATGGGCCAACTTTGACCTGCGGGCCCTAGTTTGTGCATCTCTGTTCTAGATGGACCATAGTAAACCTCAAAGTATCTTCTTTCCAATGATACCTAATATTTGTTTGTAGCTCACTGGGGTCAAGAACTGTCAATATTTAAAGTTAGGTTGGTGTAAATCCCTAAAAGTCAGTTATTGGATTTTGGTTGCCATATCTGACGAATAAATGTCAGTATTTGACGTCAATATGAGGTTGATTTAAGATGTTGGCTCAAAGTTAGATTTTGGTCACTTTCCAACACAACCTAAAATCAACCAAATGTCAACGGTTATCAATTGTTATTAGACGTCAAAATAGTGTTGTCATAGACATTGTATTTTGGTCACCTGACCTCATGACCTAAATCTAGCCTAATATTAACATCTTATATATATGTTTTGTAATGCAATTTTTTGTAGCCATCCCTAATTAGGCTAGCACTAAACGTCCTAATCATTTTAAGCCTCTTTAACTTAATTTAGCCCACTCTCCCTCAGGTCATAGCAGAAATGAGAGGATGCATCTGAGAATCCCTTCCACCTCCCGCTCTGCGAGCTCACATTGGCGCTGTTGCATGTCATTAATTTACAGCCATGGGTGGTCTAGATTCTGATAATTCCTCATAGAGAGTCCGGACAAGAAGAGCCACTCTGCAGTCACTCAAAAATAATTAAGCTCGCCGCGCAGAGCCTGGACATCGCCTTTTCCTCTGAGGAGAAAATGAATGACGAGTTTTGTAAAAGACAACATCGGAGACACTCTAGACACAGGTGTTTTGTTTGTCATACATTGGGATTACAGTAAAGCGAGAGAGACAGTGATCTCTTTGTCTTGTACCTTACGAGATACAGTAAGTGTCGGACTTGCTGGATGATTTATGAAGTGTATTCTCAGATAAGCCTGGCTCATGTGGTCTGTGATCTCAGCAAGCAGATGGCAAGGAGAGCAGGGAACAATCAGTAAGCATCACCGACCTGATAAAACTCTGTGGCGATTCATTAGCATGCGGAAAGACGGCAAGGAGAATGTGGAGCACGTACCACAGATCTCAGCTATCTTTCATTTCTTCTTGTGAGCTGAATATGCAAATGGACGGGCATCTCGATAGTCTGGAGTTTAAAAGTTAGCCATTCTTTCTGCTCTGTCTTTATGGAGGGAACATCTCTGACATTCTCTAATGTTTTTTATCTGCCCGTGGCTCTCCTATTGATTGGCTTCCAATCATAATTAGCCAATAATTGCTTCCATCTAAGCTCAATTTGATGAAGTCATGATGACGACACCAGAAGACATATGCCAGCTGTCAAATCAGACATACTTGCCATGATGTCATCTCACTGTGGGTCCGGCATGGGTATAATAGTGCTATAATGATTACATGATGTACAAGTCATGCATCTTTATTAAATAACCCTTAACCAATCTGTTTTAACAGCAGCAGCTTTTCAGTCTGCAAACATATGACAATCTCCAGAGACAAAGAGAGACAGTAATCCATCCATTAACCCTGCTAGTAATCTGGAGGATTTTAAACATGTGCGATCAAAGCAGCACAGATATAGGCGATGTGTCTGAATGGTAACAAACTCAGCTGATAAAAGACAAAGTCCGCCATTCTCCAGTTCTTGTACAGCTCTTGCGACAAAAATGCTTGCTGCAAACCAACAGCTTTGCTGTATCGGCCCTAAGTGGACGCGGTCTCACCCAGTCATTGGGTCTCACAGCTTGGCAGGTCTGCCTTGCCTTCGGAAAGCACATGCTCTCATGAATAATTAAAAAGCAGGGTCTTGTTATAGGATAAGAAGACTCCGCTATAAATAAAAATAAGAAAGCAACACGTCATCACTCCACTAGCAGATTTGTGCTACGTTACTGATTTTGATCCCGCCCCCAAAAATATTTTAAACCCTGAAGATGAAATTTGCTGACAAAAGCTAAAAATTATCCCGTTTTCCCAACATTTAAAGCTAACAGGTGCTAATGCTGAATTAACTGATGCTCAACACACACAAATCTGTAAAAATCTCAAAAAAAGTACTCAAGGGTGTCTTAAACCTTTAAATATATTTCAATATATAATGTATTCCTGTAATGGCAAATGTAAACTCTAGCATTAATTAATAAAGATATTTCTGTTTATTTGTATATAATTTATAATTATATTGTACATTTTTACAGGCTTTACTGTACTGTAACTTGTGATTAATTAGATGCATCTTTCAGAATAAAATTAGCAATATCAGAAAGTTTTCTGATTGGAATAAGCCAAAATTAAACTAGATCTAAACTAATCTAAATTTAATTGTACTTTTTTAATTATGCTTCAGACTGACCCAGTGATTTCTAATCAGTATAGACCAATATTGCTTCATCTCCGAAAGTCCTGCACTTTTCCTGTCTGCCTCATTTCTGTTTTTGTTTCTTTATCGTGCATGCAGCTATTCAGAGCATCGATACTGGATCATTTGTGAAATAGCCATAACATCTAAACGACTTCCCGACCACATGGACAGAACCTGGGTGGAGTAGTTATCTACCCTGGCCACCTATAAACGCCAATCCCATTGGTCCCCTTTTCCGCTCCTCATTGTCTAAGGCCCAGACCCCCTGGCGCCTATCTGAACTCAAAGAGGGAGCGCCCCGCTCAAGCAAGGGATGTGTGAGCATCCCTAATTAAATTACATGCAGACATAAGTGGGTTTTCACATCAAGCTGTTCCAGCAAAACGCTCCAAAATGCCTGTCTGGTGCCACATCCATCTTCTTCATTACTCCCGAGTCCGGTCTCGTTCTCTCGGAGTGCTCTGGAGCTCTCACTCCAGCAGGCCAGCTGACAGGTCACAGTGTCAGATCTCGTGTCAGATCCTCTAGAGAGACAGCACCTCATAACAGGTGCGATGTTGGAAGCGACTCTGCTGCTAATGCACTCTCTGAAAGGGAATCTCTCAGACAAAGAGTGTCAGGCTGGAAACAAGTCCAAGATGCACCTGGCTCCTCCACGCAGGACTTTGTTCACCACGTGTGCGCAAAGTTAATTGCACAGGTGCCTTTCTCCAGGGTGACAGATAGATTAACATGTTTTCCAAAAAAATAAAAAATAATTGAAGGACAAGAAGGGACAAAGTCGATAAATGCTACTCATATTTTTCAGGCTGCAAGATGCTTTTTAGCTGCTATTAATGTGGAAATGAGAGCTGTGGGTCGGTGGCTGTTGGCCGGTCACTGGGAGGACACAGTAATGGAAATAATGTCCTCTGGACGGATCTTTGTTGTTTTGATTTAAGTTTTGTGCACTTAGCCTCCTTGCAGCAACAGTCTTCATGGGAACCAATAGAAATTGAGCTCTACATCGATCCTCTTTGTTTTCTGTCATCATCATCATGGACAGACAGCAGGTTGAATTTAGATTTGTTTACACCGCCGCATAATTGTTGTTTATGGTTTTTCAGTGTTACTAGCTGGGTTCCATATTTACATATATATTTTATGTTGGAAATTAGATGCAAATAAAATTTCTTGAATGTGCATAATGTGTGATGGAAAGATTGAATAATTTCCCAATATGCATATAAAACAGTGAACTGTGCCTTAACTCGTATGCCTGAACAAATATCTCAAATGCTTGACCTTTATTATTTATAATAAACAGAACTGCATTTATGCATTTAAAATAATCGACCTAGATGAAAACATAGTTACAAACCAGCATTTCAATACGCATATATCTTTATTTAGTGTTTAGGGTTGTTTTTGCTCTAGTGTTGCTCTTCATTTGACATTTGACAGGCAGTTTAGTGACATGGAAGACATCTGACTCTTTTAAGTGCCTTAGTTTGACTGGCGTTAATGTATGATGAAAACATCAGCGTAACCTTTTATCCTCAGCCTTCCTCAGTCTTAAATATACTGAACTTTGGTCTTTCTGTTGTGACGCTGCAGATAAAAACAGTTTCTGTTAACACTGTGTTGTGCAAGGCGATTTTACACACACCAAAATCTCCTAATCCTGATGGTTTGCTGCAATGTCAGTGTTTTATCAGAGCCAAGGTTCTAATAGTTTGGAATTTTTCATTAGTTTTAGTTTTTATTTCGTTTTGACAATTTGTTTTCAAATTCAGTTAGTTTTAATTAGTTTTTAGAGGTAGGTTTACTAGTTTTACAAGTTTTTATATTTTGAAATAGCTTAGTTTTAGTTTAGTTTTTTTATTATTATGAATTAGAATATTTGTTATGTGCAAGATACAAAATCATAAGAATATTGTATAATAACTCAATATATTTTTGAAACCTGTATTCAAAGGACACATGAACACTACCATCTAGCCATTCTCAAAATCAAATACAACAGCCCACAAGATAGCAGATAGCCTAATGTTCAATATGTGTGATGGGAAGTTTAGATCTTTTCCATGAACCGAATCTTTTGTGACAATCCTCGCATGTTAGGGCTCAACATATTAAAAATATGTAATCAGCAATCATAATTTCAGTCAGTTAAAACATCACCATGATCTGAAAAGTTTATTAAAATTAAGTTTTGCTAACCAGCTGAAGCATGATTCACTTATTTACACTATATTTCGGTTTTCTGTTGTGAAATAAATGTACGTTTCGTCAGATCCTCTCATTAAACCTGTGCTACAGTTCACGTTTACTTCAGTCACAGCAGGCTGCCATGTGCTGTTTGTGTTCAGTTCACTGAATCACACATGAACATTTTTATGAGTTCACCCGTTCTCAAATCTCTGTGTACTCTTCTAATAACTAAATAACTCAGTATATATTGGTTTATTTTGAGTCAGATGGGGTATCAGGCATGTTAAAAAGTAAGTCTTTGTGGATAAATGCTTAAAGGAGACACACATTTTTTCAAATGATTCAGTTCAATTTGGTGAACTAGTTCAACCGGTTCACTTAGAAGATCCAGTTAAAAAAAGAATGATTAATTCACGATCAGGATCACTAATACGGAAATAAAACACATTATTGGACACAAATGTGTTAATTTAATACTTTTAAGTGTCAGCTCGTGTCGTATTTAATGGACCAGTCTGATCTGACCAATAGCAGCAGGATTACAGACTCTGATGTGCTGTACGGCTCAAAGACCTGGCATAAAACTGGCATTGTGAAGTAATTAAATTAACTTCTAAAAGGCTTATGTATTAAATACATTTGCAAAGACCAAAACAAAGGACGTTTTTGCTATAATTTTAGTTAGTTTCAGTTAGTTTTGTATGTATACAAGTTTTAGTTAGTTTTAGTTTTCTAAAAAACTTGTTTCTATTTTTATTTCAGTTAACAGAATGTTCTTTTGATTGTAGTTTTTGTTTTTTCATTTGTTTTTGTTAACTATAATAACCTTGGGGCGGCGCAGTGGGTAGCACAATCACCTCACAGCAAGAAGGTCGCTGGTTCGAGCCCCGGCTGGGTCATTTGGCATTTCTGTGTGGAGTTGGCATGTTCTCTGTGTTTGCATGGGTTTCCTTTGGTTGCTCTGGTTTCCCCTACAAATCCAAAAACATGTGGTATACTGTAGGTGAATTGGGTAAGCTAGAATTAGGTAAGCTGTCCGAAGTGTATGTGTGTGAATGAGTGTATATGGATGTTTTCCAGCTATGTAAAAAACATATGCTGGATAAGTTGGCAGTTTATTCTGCTGTGGCGACCCCAGATTAATAAAGGGACTAAGCCGAAAAGAAAATGAATGAATGAATAATAACTTTGATCAAAGTTTAGCTACATATACAGTAGCACACAGGAATTACACACTGAAATTTGTTTAAGGTAAGTGGATGCAAACTATTAATATGGGCTGAATTTAAATGAAGTAATGTTCAACTTAATTTGTTTAAATTCAGCCCATATAAATTGTATGCAACAAGTTACCTTAAATAAATTTAGTAAATCCAATGAAGAATTTTTTCAGTGCATGATGCCTGGCATTGATAAAAAA
>CAIGQZ010035043.1:12937599-12950960 GCA_903798205.1 Danio tinwini | reverse complement strand
AGAGAGAGAGAGAGAGAGAGAGAGAGAGAGAGAGAGAGAGAGAGAGAAAATGAGCAAGAGTGTGAGTCCACGCGTGCACGTGCATACGTTGTAGAAATAATTAAATGTCAACCAGTCCGCTCCGTTGAGTGTCTCACTGGGGGTTTTATGACCGGCACAGTCTCGCTTCGACAGCCCTTCTCCATGACTCAGTCGTCCAGATGTTGTGATGCCACACTCTCACGCAGACTGTGAGAATACCAGGCCTGCACTTTACCGCACTAACCCTTTCCCCCCACTGCTTCTTCTGACTCGTTGTGACACTTGACTTTGTTTCTCTCCTCCCCTGTTTCTCTCCCCCTGTGCCGCGGAAGATAAGCTCCTATCCTCTGCCAGGACGCTTGTTGGGGAAGTTAATCTGATGTGTGAAGTTCACAAATCCGACAGAGGGCTGTGCTTGTTATCCCCTAATTAAAAATGTGATAGTGCACCCATAAATATATTGGAGAGACTGAACAGGGCCCCAGGGCATTCTGGAACATTTGGCAGGAGCCTGAGGGTTGAAGAACCACCTGATACCCAGGCAGTAAAGAGATAGGTAGCAGAAAGGGACAGAGGAGATACAGATACAAGGCTGGCTGTTAGAAGTGTTCACTTTATAGGCCTCGTGTGGACATTTTTGTCCCCATGAGGAAAACAGCTTATAAATCAAACTGGATGTGGGTCTTTTCACAACAGTGAGAAAGAAAAAATTAACCTTGGGTCATTCTGAACTGTGGGTAAACTGATTCTTGGGTTGTCTTGCATCACATTTGACACTTGTCAACAATTACCCATGTGAGTATATATATGCTGATGTTTCCCAATATGCAGTCTTAAAGCGATAGTTCACCCAGAAATCCAAGTGGTGTCAATATTTTCTCACCCTTTCTTGCATTCTTCTTTTGAACACAAAAGAAGATATTTTGAAAAATGTTGAAAATCTGAAAGTCAATGGTTACACTGTAAAATATCCTGGTTGCCTTCAATTTTTAAGTTGAATCAAATTAACCTTATGAGTCTTTTAAACTTATGTTATGTTAAACTGACTTAAAACAGCTTGTGTAACTTACAAAATTAAGTTAGAGCATGTTTAATAACATGTTTATAAGTCATTACTAGTTTAATAAGTTACAATGAACTAAAACATATGCTGTCATGATTAATTAATCATATTTTTTTTTTACAGTGTACAGATTTTCAAAATTTTTCAAAATATCTGATTTTGTGTTTAACAGAAGAAAGCAAGAAAGTAAAACAGGTTTAGAAGAAGTAAAGGGGGAAAATCTGTATCTGAGTCTGTAACTATTGAATTCCATAGTATGCTCTTTTTCTACTATGGAAGTCAATCGTTACACTGTAAAATATCCTGGTTGCCTTAAATTTGTAAACTGAATCAAATTAATCTTTTAAGTCTTTTAAACTTATGCTGTGTTAAACTTAACTTAGACTTAAAATAGCTTGCATAATTTATAAAATTAAGTTAGAACATGATTAGCTTAATTGAATAGGTTACAATGAACTAAAAGCATATGCTGTCATGACTAATTCATCATATTATTTATATATATATATATATTGTAACCATTGAATTCCATATTATGTGTTTTTTCTATTATGGAAGTCAGTGGTTACACAAAAAAATCCTGGTTGCCTTAAATTTTAAGCTGAATCTAATTAAACTTATGATTTCATTAAACTTGTATTATGTTAAACTGACTTAAAACGGCTTGTGTAACTTATACAATTAGGTTGTAACATGATTCAAATTAAGCTAGAACAGAACAGATTAAAATATATATATATATATGAATCTGTAACCAGTGAATTCCATAGTATGTGTTTACTTTTCTACTATGGAAGTCAATGGTTACAACTTTTCAGCTTTCTTCAAATGTTATTCTGTGGTGTTCAATAGAATAAAGAAATGTATAAAGGTTTGGGAGGGTGAGTACATAAGTAAATATTCATTTTTTGGGTGAACTATCCCTTTAAGCCCTTGGTTGACTTCCTTATTTGCATATTTCTGGTATTAGTGCCATTGATTGGATGAATGCAGCACACAACCTGTTTACTCAGTTTTGTGCATTCTCTAATTATATATTCCTGACTGCTGCATTTTAGTTTCCCTGAATGGACATTTTTGTGCTATAAAGTTAATAAAGAATTTGTGTCTTCACAAATTGTGTGTCTTTATGGCGCATTTTCCAAAACTATTTGGCATTATGCTGAAAAAGATGTTTATTTACTATGTTTATATGATTCACATGACTGCCTGTCGATTGCTAATCATCTCAGTCATAACAGTTAAACATAGCATTGCTTCACGCTGGATACATTTGGCACTGCTATATGGAGTTAAGACTGCAAAATCAGATTTAATGCTTACAAATCACAATTGTTAAATATGTTTTGCTTGGGGTTAAACGTGGCAAAAAGACATGATTGTTTCTTTTTTATATAGCACAAGGGTGTCCAAACTTAGTCCTGGAGGGCCGGTGTACTGCAGAGTTTAGCTTCAACTTGCTTCAGCACACCTGACAGGAAGTTTCTATATCTAGTAAATGCTCGATTAGCTGGTTCAGGTGTGTTTGATTAGTGTTTGGACACCCCTGATATATGCTTATTTCTGGTATATCTAGTAGCTTGATTCACTGGTTCATATGTGTTTGATTAGGGTTTGGACACCCCTGATATGCTTATTTCATGCAGCTGCCATTTAAAAAAAATTAAGTGAGGCTGTGCTGGGAAGAAACTTGAAAGTAGAGGATCAGCACTGTAAAAGTTGCAACAACATGATGTGGACTACAAACCTCCAGCTGTTGTCACGATTTTAAAGTGCAGATGTGGTGTAAATATCACTTTAATATCATTCAGTTAAGTTTAATTTAAACAATTAAAAGCATATTAGCTATCAAACTAAATCATAATCCCTTTAAGAATAATAAGCTTGAGTGTCCTCCTAGGCTTCAGTTCATGGCACCAGGTAAACACCGTGGGGACGCTTCGCTTCCTCAGCCTATGTAATCTGGTGAGCGATAAAACAATGCAGTCCTCTGTAGCAAACCCTCATGTAGTCTGTAATGGTGTTGTTCCGGTACTGAAATTTTTAAAACATCCATTTCCTGCTAACATTTAAGCACTGTTAAACACCGCTGATTTGCCATTGTGTTCACCGGTGCTCAACAGAAAGGGCTGTGATTGGCAGTGAAGGTCATCAGTTTACCGATTTTCACCGAGTGCAAACACAGGGACACTGAGCGTTTTAAAGCTGCGAAGATCAGTCGATTCATCAGCGGATCACTCGTCTGTGTTTGCACTCGGTAAACATCTGTGAAGTGCGATGAACCGATGACCTCCATGGCCAATCACAGTAATTTCTGGTGAATTCTATGGCAAATAAGTGCTGTTTAAGAACACGCTTAACAGCATTTAAATGTTGGCGGGAAATTGACGGGGTTTTTTTTCAGTACTGAAATTCAATACCGTGATAAGTCTAATATAGTGAAAGACTCAGTTCATTAACTTAAGTTTGATAAGCGACATCTAAAACGTGTGTTTGGGAAAGAAAACGTTAGCTAACTAGTGCTATTCCTTTTAACGTAGCTGTAAATGAGGTCCGATATCCCTTTTTATTTTCACTATCCATTCAGAACAAACCCTTGGGTCACTCGGAAAGGGGTGAAATGATAAATTTGTGTGACTTTCTCTTCGCTGATAAGATATACAATCAGTACAGCGCCAGTCTTGTGTGACTCCAGGCCATACTTCCGGGTTTCTTCCCACTGCAGCCTCACTTTTGCTTTTAAAATGGCGGCCGCGTGAAATCAGTCCATAGTATAAACAGTTTGTAAGGTATAAAAATCATCACGCTTAAAGTCCCCATAAACCATTGAACCAACATTTGTGTGTTTGTCTAGTACGGTTGGGATTAAAAATTTTTTTTTTACTTTGATATTATTAGAAACTGATGGTAAAAACTTGTTCTTAACGTTTTATTGTTGAAATGTGTCTTGTTTAAAAAATATATATAAACAATATCTAATATATATATATATATATACTGTATAAAAAGCTAAATCAGGATGACACAGTGGCTCAGTGGTTAGCACTGTCGCCTTACAGCAAGAAGGTCACTGGTTTGAGTCGCGGATGGGTGAATTGGCATTTCTCTGTGGAGTTTGCATGTTCTCCCTGTGTTGGAGTGGGTTTTCTCCGGGTGCTCTGGTTTCCCTTACAGTCCAAAGATGTGTGGTATAGGTGAATTTAATAAACTAAATTGGCCATAGTGTATGTGTGAATGAGTGTGTATGGATGTTTCCCAGTATTGGGTTGCAGCTGGAAGGGCATCCATTGTGTAAAACGTGCTGGATAAGTTGGCAGTCGAACCCGATGAATAAACGGACTAAGCAGGAAAAAAATGAATGAATAAATGAAAGCAAAATTACTTTTCTAGTCATACTGTGTTGTATTTACACATCATGTAATAGAAGTTTTCTGCTTTTTAGGTTACCTAAAGGCAGTATAAGGACATTGATATTGCTTAATTTACACTTGCACAGCATAATATCAAAATACATGGTTAATACTCAATGTAATATACAGTACAGCCCAACTTGATTCCATTTGTGTTTGGTTTCCTTGAAAACTATTTACCCTGAGCTTTGTCAGAATGACACAAAACAAAATAGGGCAAAATGATGTTGGATAATCTCATAGTTTGCTTTAAATATGCATTCCTTGAATAATATCGCTAAACTGTTTACCCTGAGCTTTGTCAAACTGACACAAAATAAAATAGGGCCGAATGATGTTGGTTTATCTTAGAGTTTGCTTTACATATGCGTCCCATGAAGAAAAGTGCATTAGACGTCTTCTGTTTTCCAGTCATTTGATTCTTTTAATAGATTCTCTGCAAATATCCCGCGCTGATGAGACCAAGAAATAATGTAGACCACATGCTCTGGCAGTTCTTCTCAGATCCGTGTGGAGAGATGGCGAGTCCAGCTGGTTCTTGTGGAAGCACAGCCCAACAGGACATTGTTAATGGAGCAGTCATGGGTCGCTTGGGAGCATGTTTCCCATTTTAGTAATCTTGCTTTTCTCGTGTCTGAGATCCTCTGAACCCAGCCTTCCCAGCTCTCCTGTCCTGGCCATTGCAGATGATGAATTGTGTTACAGTTAAGCAAGCAAGAAGTAGGACGAATTGATCAAAGTGTCAGGTGCCCCTTGTGATGTCTAGGTCTCAAAAAACAAGGAAATGAGGGAGCTGTCGACAAGTTTCCAGAATTGTGGTGCCTCTAATAAATGTTTACCTGGCCGCTGAACACCCAGCTTGGGCCGTCAGATGGATGTGATGTGTTTTGGGGACGCAAACTTTGGGATACAGCTACTTTAGGATCTGTCGAGAGGACGGTGGTGAAAAGAGTCAGGGAGAAGCATGTTCTGCTTTAAGCCAATGAGCAAAGCTATCAGCCAAGGTGTTGAGGAGCAATTAGAGATAAGCTATGCTTGTTCTGCTCTGGTTTCTTTTCCAAAAGCTAGTTTAATTACTGTTCATTATTATTGCTTTTTTTTGTGACCGATATGTTCTAATTGACCAGACAATAGCAAGATTATCACTTGTTTGCAGAATAAGACAAATATCACTTTTTATTTATTTATTTTTTATTATTATTATTATTTACTTTTTAACATAAATAAAAAAATAATAATAATCTAAACCAAACATACAAAAAAATAATAATAATAATAATAAACAATTACAAATATAAAAAATTATATACATACACATACAATATAAAGGTTTCAAAACAACAATATATCAACAGCAAGTGATACAATATACAAGTTATTAAGTTATCCAGACAAAAGATATCAGCTTGTATCAGCTTCCTTCAGAAATTCTACCTAAGGATTCCATATTTTAAAAAACTTTTCAGGTTTTCTCTTATCTATATACATATTTTTTCTAAAATAATTAACATTTCTAAAATGCCAAGCAATTAGACAATTCTTGCAACAAAAATCACTTTTATACTTAAACATATAACTATAAATCTTTAATTAATAGAAACCATCTCTTTTTTCCCTCCATACTGCATATTCAGGGGCAAAAAATTGGACGCATACTTTGGGATACAGCTTCTTTAGGACCTGTCGAGAGGACAGAAATTGTGAAAAATATCAGGGAGATGCATGTCCTGCTTTAAACCAATGAGTAGGGCCAGACATAATTAGCTATTTCTGCACAGAATTTTGTACAAAATCTGCGGATTTATGCTAAATGATTTTGTGAGTATCCTAAATAAAAACTTAAAATATAAAATACAAAATTAGACATTTTTAACTTTTATTTAATGTTTACAATGCAAATCCAATTAGATTTACTTATTTGGTAAACAAAGCAAGTCTCTCATATAATATATCTACTAAAATACAAACTGTATAGTAAATAAATCATATAAACATTTTAATATTGGTCAATAATATTTCCTGAAATGCATTTAAAAACTGAATAAATATAAATTTGCACACATTTACACAAGTAAATAAATAGACTCAATAATGCGCTGAAAATCTGTGGAATTCTGCGCACGCAGCTTCTGTGTGGGCCTACCAATGAGGTAAGCTATCAGCCAATGTGTTGAGGAGCAATTAAGCTATGCTTCTTCTGCTCCGGTTTGTTTTGGAACAGCTATTCTAATTGTTGTCATTGTTAATTATTATCGCTAAATGTTTTGTAACCAATATGTTCTAAATGACCAGACAATGGCAATGTTTTACAATAAGGTTTATTAGTTAATGCATTTACTAACATGAACTAATTATAAACAAAACTTGTACAGCATTTATTAATCATAGTTCAATGTTTACTAATGCATTATTATCATCCAAACTAATGTATTATTAACATTAGTTAATGCACTGTGAGTTAACAAACTTACAATGAACAACTGTTTCCATTAGCTAATGTTAACTAACATGAATAAATACGATATTAAATGTATTGTTTATTGTTTGTTCATGTTAGTTAATGCATCAACTAACATAAACTAATACAACCTTATTGTAAAGTGTTACTACCACTAGTTTGCAGAGTAAAAGAAAAAAAAAAATTACTCAAACATATAACTATAACCCGCAAATCCAAAGAAACCATCTCTTTTTTTTTTCCATACTACATATTCAGGGGCAAAAAATGGGACGCAAACTTTGGGATGCAGCTACTTTAGGATCTGTCGAGAGGATGGTGGTGGAAAGAGTCAGTGAGATGCATGTCCTGCTTTAAACCAATGAGCAAAGCTATCAGCCAAGGTGTTGAGGAGCAATTAGAGATAAGCTATGCTTGTTCTGCTCAGTTTTTTTCTGGAACAGCTAGTTTAATTAGCTTGATTTAATCAGGGTGGCTATTAAACACAACACACTGTGTGAATCGCTTCTTTGATTTTCGACTAAGGGTCTTGAGTATAAAAGCGATACAATAGAGGCCAAGCTTAAAACGGGCCTGACCCCTTTTATTTTTATCTTATCCCAATGTTACTGTTTGTTTATTTGCTTAAATCCTATTGTTTTGCCTTTGTTAAACGTGTAGAGTTGTGCCGTTGCTTTCAGCAGAAAATGCACTTGTGCAGTTCTGCCTGAGTGTAGCGAGTGTGTGGCATTTTCTGAAATTAATTATGTAGCCGTGTCAACTTTCTTCCTCTTTATAAATTCAATTTGCTGACTGTCATCTACTTTGAATGCGTGAGGAAACAAAAGATTGATTAACACGCCTGAAACTGCTGCCTAAAGCTACCAGCGTCTCCTCCACAGACATTTTCTTCCTGCCAAGGCAGACGTCGAAATCTCAACCCGTTCACTGAATATTTCCAGCAAAACGGTTGATCATGTACACAAAAGAATTGATGAAACGAGCCCACACGCAACAATAAGTCACCGTAATGATTCTAGTTTAAAATAATGCTACTGCTGGACCACTATGATATAGTGGGGACCCTCTGTCTCATTAATGCTGGGTAAAGATAGATGACCCAGATAAAAGACCAAAAGATTATTTCTGAACCTCCTCGTTGACCGATGCTGTGGATATTCTGCGCCATATGCCTATGCAAAGGAAGAATTACATTGAAACATTGCAAGTAGAAGTCAATGAACTGCAGGCTATTGTATCATTTATGTTATACAGCTATGGGAAACAAAATGGGACCACTTGACAATTCTTTGTTTCTACTGGGTGAATTTAGTATGCGTTTGATTACAATTGTCCTTTAGCTCTTTTTCTCTTTTATCAGAATAGTATTTTTTTTTTCATTTTTTAATGCTTGAAAATTAGGGTTATTCCTCCAATTATTGAATGTGCATCCGTTAAACTTTACAAACAAATCAGAAAACATTAAACTTATAGCATTTGTTGATTTGTGCGACCAACATGCTTTAAATGCCAGTACAATGGCAATTTTAAATGTGCTAGAAACAGTCTTGGCTACTAGTTGCTGAAAAATAGTAACTAGTTAGTTACTAGTTACTTTATATCAATTACTTAGACCAAAAAGCATTGCATTACTGTTAAAAGTAATTTTTGAGTTACTTTTCCGATGAACATTTTTAATGTTCCCATTAATGCCCTTATGACATCACTTCAGTGCACTGCACTGCACTGTTGATCAACTTCACAGTTTTACTTAATTTACATTCTCACAACTAAAACAAAAGACAGCCTTAAAGAAAAAAGTCATGTTTAAACACTAATTTATTTAAGTCAGACCAGATGCACAAAAATAAAAAATATCACAAGGTTATAAACCAGCTGAATAATCTACTGTATTCAGAAACAAAAAAAGCAAAAACTAAAGATGAGCAAAAGAGCAACACCTCAATAAAGAGCAACACCTCAATAAAAAAACTGGCTTTAAAAAAATAATAATTATTGCATCAAAAAACAGACAAAAAGTCATAATCACTTTTTTTATTATTCTTTGGTTGAAACAGGCAGTGGAAGGGCTGTGTATTATTCCGATTTCTACTGTATAGACTTGGATGTGCTGTATTTACTGTTGATATTACATGTGTGTGGTCAAGGGTTTAGATTTTCTGCTGTGTATATACACACTGTAAATATGATGATCAATGTGTCCTGACAGCATATGTTTTAGGTCACTGTAACTTACTAAACAAAGTTCATTTTTAAACTTAATAGTATAAGTTACACACGCTGTTTAAGGTCAGTTTAATATGATATAAGTTCAATGAACTCAATAAATAAGGTTAATTTGATTCAGCTTAAAAAGTTAAGGCAACCAGGATTTTTTACGGTGCAGTCACATTGTATTTAATTTTACCAGATTAAAATCACAGAAATTGTTATATACAATATAAAGTCTATGTTATATGTACGTATACATTTTTTTCACTTTAAATTTGGGAAAAGTTTTTAGTTGAAGAAGTTTACACTACATTCACAGGTTATGTGATGTACAGCAGTGCCTTTATACGTTTTGTTTTGCTTCTAAGATACTCTGCACTATAATTTGTTGTAAAAATACATCTAAAAGTTCACAATGTTATCATGCTCCAGTTTGATAAGCTGTCATTATTTTAGAATGGTCAATAAAAGGAACAATTGAGTATTAATAAAAAAAAACGTATATGTTAAGCTGCTTTGACACAATCTACATTGTAAATGCACCATATACATAAAGATAAATTGAATTGATTCAATGTTCAGTTTTATGCTACTGACCTTTATAATATCATATTTAATATATTTTCTCGAACAAATGACACAAGCTTGTCTTTAATTATATGAAAATGATGCATTGAAAAGAGAATCATCATATTTCAGAGATGTTATGGTTAAAAAATGACAGTTAAAGAGTCTCCCTTACTCTATATTCTTCTCTGAGAATTTAATAAATCCAAAATTTGATTGTTTCTCCCTGGGATCTGTCCTTTCGCCGAGCAAGCCCCTCATCTCATTGTCGTTTAGAAGTCAAACCCAGCTTGCCGTGGAGACGCGTTGCACTTCTGTGGCATGACCGTTTTCGAGGTACATCCCACTGTCATCGAACAATGATAAAAAGCCAGTGTATTGACCGGCTCTACACTAAATCTTGGTAAAGAGCACTTAGCTCCCCTGTGCAAGCCACAGAGCGAATACCTGTCAATGGCCATCAGTGAACACTTTCATCCTCTGGCTCCTCTCCATATGTTAGCCACCGCCTCGGAGCGCTTGTGCATTTAGGGAACCGCAATGCTCTTTTTGTCCTCTGCCCTATTTGCTTTGCCTTATTGCTGTTGTGCTTTTACTCCCACACAGTGTGGACTGGTATGTGCAAGTCAGAGTATGTGAATGCATTCTACATGAGCTCTCTTTGTCCTCCTTTACAGAAGGTGATGAGACAGGTGTGATGGACAGCTTGATGGAGGCCTTGCAGTCCGGAGCCGCTTTCCGTGACCGCAGGAAACGAACCCCACGCAACGGTAATACCTCCATCTCTTCGCACTTTACATGCCTTTAAATGGAGAAGTTCACCCACAAATAAAAGCTCTGTCATGTTTTACTACTTTTAAACCTGCATGGCTGCATGGCTTTTATAGATGGAATATACTGTAGAACGTAGACATTGTAAATAATATATATGAAATAAAAAAAGACATTTTGAAGTGTATGCATTAAACATGATGTTGGACTTGAATTTTATTGATACAGAAAGGAAACAAAATGATCATATTTATTCTCAATCTGTCTGTTTCTTAATTATAAAACAGTTACTTGATTACAGTACATTAGATATAGATATATACTGTATATAAAATGCACTTGTTATAGAGTGGAGGAACTATGATGTCATTTTGTATGCGAAAACCTGGAAGCCAGTTAGCATTTTAGCAGTTCTGGTTGCCCCGTCCCAAAGTCAATAGGTTTTTTTAATGGGATTCCGGTTCAATCGCTTAAATATGGTTAGTGGCTACTACAAACTTAAGATACTTTCACGTTTTATTCCACGACATAAAACACATCAGTTGCATCACACTCTTGATTTTTTAAAATTGGTTACGTTTCTTTTCTAAAGACATTAATATGGGACATTGCCATGTTGCTAAATGGGACTACAAGCGGTGTCAGAGACATTATACGTCATCGAGCTGAACTGGTCTGGAAAGCAGATCGCTTTTGGATTTGTCTGTTATTTAAGAATTTTTATAAATAGTATTTTCATAATAATATGAAATATTATTTTCATAACATTTTTTCATATCATGTGTAGATAATGCCTTCATTTGTAGAGACCGTCATGACAGATAATTTGTTAATCATTTATTTTAATGAAACAATTTTATAAAGATACTGCTGCAGCCTGTCCTACTCTCAGTAATGCAAATATGTGAATAAATTCATAAAAATACATAAATATTAACTGTCATTTTAATGTGATCAAGTGATTTTTCGCCTTTTTTCTTCATCTGAACACATTTAACTCTATCATAACTGCAATATTTACACTCCTCCTTAAATTGATAGCATATTTGACTGTCAGGGCTGCTTTTTGCTGTACTTCGCGACAAAAAAAAAGAATATTGAATGTTGTTCCCTATCTGATGGAACTTGCAGGCATTTGATAGACCTGTCCCTTACGCCTCATCACTAAGGTAAGCGGGCTGTATGAACGCGCACGATGCACTTCTTTAAATATGTCTAATGATAATACTTTTATAAAGCACATTTATAAAACATACAGTATGTGTTTTAAAACTACCAAAAACCGTAAAGCAAAACAATGTATTTCCCATGTAAAAAACGGTCTAAAAGACACATAGATCTATATGCACATGTGTTTTTTGCATATTTGTATTTGTTTGTAATATATAGCAGGACTTATAATATAATATATCGAGAGAGTATATGCACCATACTTCTAAAAATAAGCTTGAAAATTGTCATTAGCAGGGTGGTTCTGACGTAACAAGTATACGCCTCGAAGGCACTGTAGTCCCTTTAGCTTTTCAGTTCTTGTGTTTACATTTAAAAACCAAATTGATAAAAGTTATATTTTCGTGTGAGGATTATCTGGTTGAGCAAAATGTGTAAGTGTAATGAACTGTGCTTGAACACAGAGCTTATTATTTGCAATTCTCGAAAAGTGTATGGGAAAATTCTATGGGGATTTTATCGAAGGAACCAGTTTTACGCTTGCAGCTGATTGGCCTACAAGGTGACGTCATAGTTCCTCCACTCTATACAAACCAAACTGTTATAAAGCTTTTAGTGCAGACTTTTAAAACTTAAAAGCATGCATACAGTTAGTAACTGCTTAAAAAATATGTATTTAATCATAAATAAAATCATTCAAAAAATATAAATGAAATTAGTCAAAAATAAAGCAAGCGAAAAGTGTGAAATATTTATATAATTTAAAGTGACTATTTTAAAACGTCATTTGTTATTTTATTTTAATTGTTTGTTTAATATTAAAAGAAATGTTCATTTTTTGGGGTGAGCTATCAATTTTAATAATGAAAACCCCAAAGTAGCCCTTTTAGCTTCACTTTTTATTGCCCTTCTCTTGCTCTGCTCTGAAACTGTTTTCATATTGGATTCATTGCCGCAGTACCATTCATAAGTCACTGATTACAGAAACTGATTGTAGACTTTGGGTCCATAGAGGATGGTTTAACATAATCTTAATGTTAACATATTCCATCTTTCCATGATGAATTGCGGCAACCCAGGGGAGAAGAAGCGGACCACCTGCTGTAGGTGCTACGCTGAATTGAAATGCCAAGGACGAGCAGACAAGTGTCTATAACTGCTGTAGCTTTTCCAGAACAGCCTCATTCCATGCCCCCAATAAGTCACTCTTTTCCCCAAGTCCTTGTCCATGCATGCTTACGGTGCATAAACCAGCTTGTCATTAGAAATTCTCCAGGGATGTGGTGAGATATATGTTGTGTACAGAAAAAAAAAGATATGGAAATAAAAAGCTCAGCATCATTAGAAAAGCCCGATAAGGAAAACATGTCAACAAACATCACTGCTCTGCGCAGGAAGAGTCCAGATCTCCCCTTCAGATGTTCCTAATCTCCATATACCAGCATTCTCAGCAGCACTGATTTGTCCCTGCAGTGGATTTCTGGCTACAAAAAAAAAAACGTTCTTCCCATGATCTCCGGTGTCAGTGAGGTTGCGATACAAACATTTTAGTGACAGATTTATATAAAATATGTAACATAATGAAGATGATGTTAAGTCAAAGTAAACAATATATTATAGTTTGTTTATATTTAATGAAATACTTCTCTCAGAACTTTATAAACACTGAAAGGCTTTCTTAGTTAAATAT
>CAIGQZ010035043.1:12923821-12937199 GCA_903798205.1 Danio tinwini | reverse complement strand
TGTGTGTGTGTTTATTATATTATATTTTATATGTTTAATATATTATATATTTTTTATATGTTTATTATTTCTGTAAACATTTTTCTTACAGTTTCTGTCTGGCAAAACATTTTAGAGCAGGAATGTCCAAACTCGGTTGAGCAGAGTTTAGTTACAAATTCCCTCAGTACACCTGTCTGGCTGTTGTAAGACTAGTAAGACCCTGATTATCTGTTTTAGAGTGCTTAATTATAGCAGGAGCTAAAAAAAAATAGGTTAGTGGTCCTACAGGAGCAAGACTGAGCAACGCTGTATTAAAGCTGTAATAAAAAATCTAAATAAGAATAGATGTAGCTTTTCACACTTCAAATTTACTGTATTTCTTAACCACATTCCTGGAGGACCACCAACACTGCATGTTTTGAATGTCTTCTTTGTTTGTCACACCCATTTCAGGTCTTTCAGTCTCTGCTAATGAGCTGATGATCTGATGATCGTGTGTTTGGTTGAGAAAACATGGAAAATGAGCAGAGCTGGTGGTCCTCCAGGAACCTGGTTGAGAAACAATGTCCTAAACCCTGGATAAACTGAATATTAGGTTATCTTTAATCACATTTCACACTTCACATGGAGTTAATAAATAATCCTGTGTATTTTGTAATAGTTGATTGAAACTTTACATTCCTAAATGCTGGGTAAACATTCTTACTGGCACATTAGCAATGTCACTGTCGCAAATAGCAGCTCATTTTTTTACATGACATTTCCACATCTGTCAGTTCTATGAAAAAAATTTTGTGACGTAGGTCTTTAGTTGTTTTAAGCCTCACAAGATGTGTAAAGGCAAGAAAATAAAGACAGAGGGGCAAAAGAAAGAAAACCAGGAGCAAAGTATATAAATATCTCCTTTAATTTCTTTTGAGTTACATCTCATCGGCTGCTGTTTCTGCCATTCATGTGATGTGATGTAAATCTTGCTTTTAGATTGGCTGTCTGTGTAGCCAATCATCCAGCAGCAGCAAGCGGGGATAACTCCACAAACAGTGTTGGGGGTAACGCATTATAAGTAATGCAACGTAATAATATTACTTTTCTAAGTAAGTAAAGTAAAGTAAAGTTCAAGTAAGTAAAGTAAAATGCATTACTATAAAAAATTAAGTAAGAATATTTGAGTCCTTTTTAATTTAAATAATTAGATTAAAAAAAAATAAATTGCTGAATTAAAGTTAAAGTAGTCACAATGAATCATGCAGGCAATGTGTTAATTATTTTGAATGCATCGAAGAAAAGAAAAAGGGAATTGTCTCAATGGACAGTGATTTTACTTAAATACAATAATACACAACAAATAGTACAAAAGTAGCAAACACATTGTTTTAAACAATCAATAGTATGTATATACGGCATGTATAGCTCAGGAAGTTCTCAGATAACATTATCCTAAAACATTTTTTTATGTGTGAAGGTGTAGGTTCTTCTAGAAACAAAGAAAGAAAGAAAGAAAGAAAGAAAGAAAGAAAGAAAGAACTTTTACTTTTTTAAGGAGTAACTATATTGTAATGCGATACTTTCAAAAGTAAATTCCCCAACACTGGCCACAAATATAGTACCCTACTGGAGTAGGCTTTCATAACTTTAGGTTAAATTCTTTAAATGTGGTTAAAAAGCACTGTTTAGAATGACAGTAACCTGGGGTTAAGTGAAGTGTGAAAAGCATATATACAGTTGAAGTCACAATTACTAGCCCTCTTGTGATTTTTATTTTTATTTTTTCAAATATTTCCCAAATGATGTTCAACAGAGCAAGGAATTTTTTACACTATTTCCAATAATATATTTTCTTCTTGAGAAAGTCTTATTTGTTTTATTTTGGCTAGAATAAAAGCAGCATTTAATTTAAAAAATCTGATTGTCTACAGAACAAACCACTGTTATACAATGACTTGCCTAATTACCCTAACTTGCCTAATTAACCTAGTCAAGCCTTTAAATATCACTTTAAATGTCAAGCTGAATACTAGTATATTTAAAAATGTCTAGTAATATATAATGTGCTGTCATCATGGTAAAAATAAAAGAAATCAGTTAGTAGAAATTTGTTTTTAAAACTATTAAAAACTATTATGACTATTATTAAAAACTATTATGTTTAGAAATGCGTTAAACAGAAATTGGGGGGTGGGGGAGGGGTAATATACAGCAGAGATGCCCAAACTAGGGCCTTTGATTTGGCCTTCCAACCCATCTGAGCAGAGGGGGGATTGTTGTGATATTTTAGGGGGAAATGCCTTTAACAGAGATTGTCATGTCTAATTTAACATAACTTTTGTTTTTTTAACTGTTGAGCTGCAAAAAAATCTAACTGAAATTAAATGTTTTAATTTAATGTTGTGAATAAATCAGATAAATAAATGTGTTCTTTATAAAATAACAAAAATTTATAATTATTACTACAATTAAAGTGTCTTAAATGTAATACATTATAGTTTTAATTAAATTATATAATAATGAATTATAATAATAAATTAGGAAATTACATTGACAACTTTACAGTTTTGTATTTTTACCTCCGGCCCACCACCCTCAATCAAGTTTAGTTTTTGGCCCTTCATAAGAAAAAGTTTGGGCATCCCTGATATACAGGGTCTAATAATTCAGGAGGGCTAATAATTCTGACTTCAACTGTATGTGTATAAAAATAAGTCACTCTTTTCACAAAGTCCTTGTCCATGCATGCTTGCATAGCATAAACCTGCTTGTCATTACACATTCTCAAGGGATGTAGTAAGATATATACTGTATGCATAAAACATACATAAAAATAAAAGCTCAGCATCATTAGAAAAGCCAGATAAGAAAAACATGCCATAAAACATCACTTCTCTGAGCAGGAAGGGTCCAGATCTCCACATCAAGATGTTCCTAATCTCCATATACCCGCATGCTCAGCACCACTGATTTGTCCATGCACTGTTTTTCCGGGTTTCATCTCATTCTACAAAAAAGTTCCTCTCATGATCCCCCGTGTCAGTGCGGAGGTCTAATAAGAGGGCATGAATAAGTAAGGTGTCATGCTGTATCAAACCTGTCTCCCACTCAGCGGGGCTCCCGAGTCCCCCAAGCGCTGCCCCCATGACAGAGGCTGCCATCCGTCCGCCGCAGCCTGCTCACCAACTCCATCCAGCAGCTCTGTGGCCCAGTCTCCATGACATCTGTTTGAATAAGACTGACATTTAGGAAAGAGGAGAGTGTGTAGATTAAACCTCACCAGTGCTCTTTCTCTCTCTTCTGACTCTTTCTTGTGCTCGGTGTCTCTCTCTCTTTCTCTCTCTCTTTCAGCCTTTCTCTTTCTTTTTCTGATGAGTGTGTGGGCTGAGGTTTGACAACGCTGAGAGTTTCAGAGTGGATAATTGGTTACGAACTCCTGAAATACCTCTTGTTTGACGTCTCTCCTTCTTTTTCTCTCTCTCTTTTTTCTGTCTGTCAATTTTCACTTCATCACTGTTGCAGGTGATCAAAGTCCATCCTGTTCTGCACCTAGGTGGCCGGGTGCTAACCATGGTAAAAAATTATAATAATAAAATGTGCCTGTGTTTACCCCACGCACCCTGCTATTCTCCCTTTTAACACTTGCTTATTGCTGGCACTCGATAAAACGTTTAGGTTGAACTCTAAGGTAACTATACTGAGCTCCACAACTGGATGTGTAGGTCAGATTATAGAAGGTCTCTTGGGCTTTGTTCAGAAAAGCTGCCAAAAATCTGATTTTTTTTCAACTTTTATATGTTTCATTGTTTGTAGTCTAGATATCAGAATGTGATTTTTACACACCTAATTCAAAGCATTATTTTTGGAAATGTTACAGTCTGAATAGCCAGGTCAGTGGTATATTTCTTTCCCTGTATAGATTTTGAAAGATTAAATAAAAAATATTACAATAAAATTGTTTATATTAGCCACTATCACTAAAAAACAATATAAATGTCAAATGTATATTTCTGCGAAGTTTAAAAGTATACATTTGCAGTTCATTGTACTTTATTAATTACTCTTTATTTTTAAACACATGACAACCACATGAAAAGTTGCTGCAGTTAAAGCAAAACACATTAAATAATGAAGTGATTACTTTCAAAAAAGTTATTTGTTCTGAGTTTTTTTTTGCAGAATCGACTAGTGTGTATGTATTATAGTGAGAAAAGAGCAACACATTTTGACTTTACCTGAAAAATACTTAAACTTTATTTTTTTTTTTTTTATTGTAGCTTGTTGCACATTGCCAGAAGATTAATGTTATTCAATGCTAAAGCTCTTTCCCTACCTTCCTCCATTGGAATAAAGTGATTATGCAGTATCCTTAACTGAAAAAAGTTACCACTTCAAGGGTCATCTCTGAAATTGTTTGCATCTGACAACATTTCCTCTCATGTTTTATAAAAATTCAAAAGGCAACAGTTTCCCAAAAACATACTGTATGTATCCTACTGTCCCCAACCCAGTCTAAGCTGGGATTGAACTGGCGATTCTTTGCATGGGAGTTGGTTGCTCCAACAAGGAGGCTAAAGTCTCCTTTAGAGGTCAGAGGAGTGAGGTTTACCTGCATAGCACTTTGCTAGCTGGCCTCCGTTACACCCTAAACCTCTCTCCCATCCCAGATGAGGCCCCACGTGAAACCCACCGGTCCTACTGCACCCAACCTGGTCTGAGCTGAAATCAAGCCGGCGATACTTTGCATAGGAGTCGGTTGCTCTAACAAGGAGGCTAAAGACCATGGCCTTCAGCGTCTGTCGCCAGAGCTCCTTTTGAGGTCAGAGGAGTGAGGTTTACCTGCATAGCACTTTGCTAGCTGGTCTTTGTTACACTCACCCCCCTAAACCTCACTCCCATCTCGGATAAGCCCCCCGGTGTAACCCCCCATCCTACTGCACCCAACCCGGTCTGAGCTGAGATTGAACCGACGATCTTTGCATGGGAGTCAGGTGCTCTTACAAGGAAGCTAAAGACCATGGCCTCTAACGTCTGTTGCCAGAGCATATTTTGAGGTTAGAGAAGTGAGGTTTACCTGCATAGCACTTCGCTAGCTGGCCTCTGTTACACTCACTCGTCTAAACCTCACTCCCATCTCGGACGAGCCCCTTCGTGTAACCCAGCAGTCCTACTGCATCCAACCTGGTCTGAGCTGGGATTAAACCGGCGATTCTTTGCATGGGAGTCGGTTGCTCTAACAAGGAGGTTAAAGAGCATGGCCTCTAACGTCTGTTGTCAGAGCACCTTTTGAGGTCAGAGGAGTGTGGTTTACCTGCATAGCAATTTGCTACTTCGCCTCCGTTACATGTTTAATTATGATTATTTTTCCCCCTTTACAATGTAATCGATACTTTATATCTGAAGAAGTGACTTGGGGTATGTTAATGTAATTCAGTTATTATAATTATTATTATTATTAGTAGTAGTAGTAGTAGTAGTAGTAGTAGTTGTAGTAGTAGTAGTAGTAGTAGTAGTAGTAGTAGTAGTAGTAGTGGTAGTAGTATTTATTAAATCTAAAAAACGTTTAAAAAATAACTTCAACAAAGCTATAAAAGAAAAATCCTAATTGACATGAGCTGAGGGAACATTTCCCATTTTTAAACAAATCAGATTTGAGTGCACTGTGAACAAAGCCCTAAAATTATTAGACCCACAATGTGATTTCCATCAGTGCATTGATTGAGAATTGTCTGCAAATAGTGTGATTGCTTGTTTTGTTCACATAATCTATATTAAGTAAGATCCATTTAGTGCGAATCAACCACAGTGACTGGTCTCTGTCCTTTCCAGTAGTCGGAGCTCAGGCTAGTTTCTGCTGCTATTAGCTGTCCTACAGTAGATGACCTAACTAGTGCACCCTTACAGTGATGAAGCATGGCAGCACGTCCACGCCTGTGGAAGGCGAATAGAAATGATCTGTCTGAAGGGTCATTGCTTTTCTTAATTCCCATTCATAGATTTTTTTTTCTCTTTACTCTTTCTCTAAAGCTTCCTTTTCTGCCTGAGTGTCTTCCTATGCACAGAGCTCTAAAAATGCTGTCTTTTTTTAAATAGATTCTAGTCTTTCTCTGCCCTGGCCTACTTTAGAAGCGCTATGACAGAGCTTTATTGCATACAGTCACGCGTCGTAGTGTGTGTCTGGCTTTTTAAAAAGTGTGTATTCCAGTTTCTTATATTCTATATGCCTGAAATGACTTGATAATGTGTGCACGACACAGAATCCTCTCGCCATTATGCTTTGCACACCTGTGAATGGCACCCGCTGCAGAAATGCCTGTGAAAAGCATATTCAGTAGCACACTGAGCCCTTTGGTGAATGTGTACATTATTTATGATGTCAGTGAATATGTTTTATCTTGTAACTTTCTGCTGTTTTACTGATATGCTACATGAACCATTCAGAATACACAAGTATGAATTCATTGCCTGGATCGGCAAACGTTGTACATGTCATAACGCTCCAGGGCTTCAGATTCAGTGACCTGATCCTGAGTAGAGCTTGAATGACTTCTGTATGGATCAGCATTTGTCTGCGTTTTTAAAAAGACTAACCTTGACCCTTTATACATATATTGCCAATAGATTTGCCAGTACATATTTCAGTTTTACTTGTTTACACGTATGCTTTTCACCCCCTTTTGTACGAAGATAGATATGTTAAACAAATATGCTTTTAAGAAATGATAGTTACGTGATTTTGTCGTAGTACTTTTTGTAATTAGAACTAGTTAAAACTGAACTACTACACTGTAAAATCCAATAAGTTAAGGTAACTCAAACCATTTGAGTTAACGAAGCAATTTGAGCACAGAAAAACCCAATGAATAAAGAGAACTCAAACCAACTGAGTACTGTAAAACCCAATAAGTTAAGGCAACTCAAACTGTTTATGGAAACTAATTGCTACAAACCATTTGAGTTAAAAACTAATCTATAGTACAGACATAAAAAAATGTTCTGATGCTTCAAAAGATCTAAGACAACGAAAAAAAAACAGATTCTTTATTTTATCTTGTTACACACACTATAAATATGATCTTTCCATGAAACCTTGTTGTCTATTATTACACCCAAATACTTACAGTATATTGGTCTACAGGGTTTGTAGATTCAGACGTTGTGGACCTGAACACCATTTCCTGTGTTATACGTTAATCACAAGAGCATTGTTGTCACACCACTCTCAAGAATATTCACACCTTACTGATATAATCCTGTAACTTCTACCTTGCTCAGTAAAGTTATTAAGGCTGTATCGTCTGCATAATTTAAGATCAATTGATTTAATAGCATTGAAAGTTTTTTCAGGCATCAAAATGAAGTTCTGTACGTAGATGCCCAACATGCAGAAAACACATTTTTTGTTGAAAATCTTGACGTTTAAATACCCACTCTAAAATGATTGACTAGTCATTTATTGTTTCTGTTAAAAAGACTTAAAAGTAATCCTAAAATAAAGCTAATATGACTTATTAATAATATAAAATATTTACAGGCTGCTGAGATCAAGAATATTAGTTAAGCTGAGAATATAAATGATGTTTGAGCTGCGTTTGCTCAAACCAATTTGCTGGAATCAAAACTGATAGTGTCTGTGAGTGTGTTCTAGTTTAAAGAATTTTTACAGCACAGTCAAAAAATTGTCAGCTTTTTCATAGTATGTAACTCAATTTTAGTCTCATATTTAAGTTATTTATGAGTTATGAGTAAATATTAATATCAAAACTGTGACTGAAACATTTGTTTATTTCAAGATGTTTTGACTCCTGTGTTAAAAAGAACTGTTTGTAGTCTTTGAAACTGTAACTTGGCATTTTAGAAGCTATACTATGTTCCAAACCTCCATGACTGCACTGTAAAAACTGCAGGGTTCCACACAATTCATTCATGTTGTCCCAACACAAATCGATTAAGTTAACTTAACACTTTTAACAAATGTATGTGGATTGAACTTAAAAAAAATAAGTTGTCCCAATGAAATATCAAGAATTGTGTTGATTCAACTTATTTTAAATAAGTAGTTTGAACAAGCAAATAAAAAAATGTGATAATAAAAAATGTAAATATTAATTTAGTAGAGTATTTTCTGCTCTTACAGTGAAATTCGAAAAAAATGTTTTTACCCTTTTCTTCTAAATATATTCCTTATTTCCTGCAGAAAATATGAAAGAATATAGGTTTTGCACAACACAAGAGTAAGCAAATGAGGTTGATTTTTACTCTCAGCCTTAGACAAACTAAATCCTTAGACAAAATAGCATGCCCAAGATATCCATACAAAAGATCTAGTCATTTAGCATTTTCAGTATAGTTACATTAATCATGCATGTAATAATAAAGAAACCAGCCAAACATGACTAACGCTAGGCTTACAAGTTCTACTAATTAGGCTCTGAAGCATTGGTGCATTGATGTAGGTCAGCGTGCTACAGCCTTAGGGCAGCAGACTGCCTTTTTACTTGGGTAACAGGGTAATACGACCAAGAGCATGCAGCCGTTTCAGCTCAAGATCAGACCCAAACACTGTTACGGTAAATAGCTAATCCATTTTAAATAGTGTCACATTTTCAAAACTCGGGGGAAGAAAAAGAGGTCTGCAAGACACATTTTATGCAGGATCCGTGGTCAGATCTGACCTATATTTTGCTGTTGGGTTTTGTAAACACTGTCAGCATGCCTAGCTTTGCTCTCTACTGTATCTCTAAAACAAAGATGAAGTAGCTTACAGAATAACACGAATTGACTCATAACACAGTGACTTTTTTGTGGTTTAATGGTCTTCAACTGCATGTATTCTTGTTTGGAAGCTCAAAGCAATTTATCTTGTTGGTTTGTCCCAGGAAAGACTTCTTTGTATTGAAATGACAAATATAGTTATCTGCTTTTCCTACAGACAATGCATTTAGAGATTTTGGATGGCAGATTTGATGTATAAAATGCTTGTGGTAAAGCTCTGGAGTGATCTCAGAGGTAACCTTGAAAGTGGTATTTTGTGATGAAGCCTTCCGCTGGTCCACTTTACGCTAAAAATCTTCTGTTTGAATGCCAGGGGTACTCTAAGAGATTGTTGGATAGAGACAGGTAGCTGCTCATACATCCTTGGCATCGATTTCTCTGGTCGCAGATGAAAGCCACAGGCTGAGTAGCTCTTTCATATGGGGCATCCCAAAAGGCACATCAATCAGATTTTTGAGGGAGACAATTTTATTTATTTACTGCCTTTCCAAGTCATTAAAACCTCTAACCTTCCCTTCCTGGAATTTCACCTTCATTCTTTGGTCCATCAAAAGTTTCCCTGGGTTCAGGGATTCCTGTTTGACTTTGATTTGTGGAGAAATGGCTTATTAAAAACAGACGCGGCGATATAATGCGTGCCAGGGTTATGGGATTTGAAACCCTGTGCCTATTCTGCCCCCGGTCTGCTAGTTAATTCGCCCAGGCAGAGGAGAAAGTGAGCCTTGTATGTTTAATGAAGATTAAATTACCTATTTTCACTCATGAAATTTTAAAAGCAGAAAAGGGGATGAATCTGTGAAGTAGCAAATGAGAAAGACAGGAGGAAGATGGTAGAGAATACGAACGCCGGACAAAGATTAAGTTTTTTTTTCTATCTTCTTCCCTTCCCCTGTCACATACTAAATGATCTCTCCATAATTTGTTCCTTACCTCAGTCTCTCAATAAAGCAAGACCCTTTTTTTTGCACTTCCTCCAATTGGTTTTGCCGTCATATTGCTTCCTTCCGATATTGACAGAAACACATCCTTTGTTACTGCAATAATTAATCAGCGTTATAATATTACCAACCCAAAACTGTGATTCCAAGTCCCACAGCAATTAATCCCTGATCCCTTCACTTCCTTTTTACATGCACCAAACCAGCCACCTACATGGTTTATCTTCACTCTCACACCCACAGCTGTTAGATAGTAGTGTTGCCTGTAACACTTTTCGCCTGACAGCTAAGATCCCCACTTCCCCAAACCTCAAGCATTCCACTTCAGGGTGTTGATAGATGTTATTCATGTAGCTCACCCCAGGGCGCTCCTGCAGGAAGAAGGGCTAACGTGATTTGCTCAGGGCTGAAGGGACCAGAGGGTAGTGCACTCGGCGATGACGTGGACCACTTGGTAGATCCCAGATATCAATAAGCAGAAGTGCCTCACTTTCTCAAGATTTATCACCTGCTTGTGATAGATAAGAATATTTTTTTGCTTTTGAAGAAAGGGTGGAGTCGCGTGGAACGAGGAGCTGAGACGCCATTAAAAAACGGTGGAGAAAAAAAAAGTTTAAATCCAAAAGTTTAGAAGGATAGAGAGGATCCTGTGAGGGTCATCTGTTGGTACAGGTGAGGAACCATGATAGAGATAAAGATGAGGATTTAATGTAGCGTTCGAATGGCTACAGTGCATATATCTGATGGGAGGTTTTATCGCCGCTCTTAAACAAACTGACCGTGTGACACACATCCATTCTTAAAGAATAAATCAGATCTTGGTTAAACGCCACAGTCCCCTCAATGGCTTCTTTCTCCGTTTGTCGATGCGTGTCGGCCTGAGCCATTTGATTTTCAACAAGAGCCTTTCGACCTCTAAAGTCGGCTAAAAAGAAACAGACGACTGCTTGTTACCCTCACACTGAGCGCACAGCGTCTGCTGTGGATGCGAGGAGCTTGTGCGCTGTGTGTGTGCGAAGAAGGCCAGGTCGGCTCCTGGCGACAGCCCTTTCAGGAGGAAGTCAATTGCACAGCACCATAAAGGACCTCAGGCTTGGTTGCTTTTGTCCACTGCCTTCTTTCCCAGCATGAGGGGAGCTCCAATTGATGCGAGTAGAGACCGAAGACTCTAACACAGAGCCCGAAAAGCATCCTGGTGTCACTTTTACTTAGCCGTTCTGAAGGCTTTTAGTCTTTAAGGGTTTATGTTTTGTTTTTACTTACTTCTTTGTGTTGCTTGCTTCAGTGACTTACATAAAGCAGAAACAAATAGCCCTTATGAAAGGTCACCTTAAGTGCTAATTGTCAATACTGGATCAATTTGCCAGGGCAAATATCCCTCAGCAGCGCATAATTGAGAGTTTGATCTGATTTTAGCCCTGCATATTTTCACTATGGAATTGATTTCATTCCCGGCTTGAGACAGTCTTAATATAGCTATAACTCACTTCGGGGGCGGGGAAAAAGTGAAAGCTGTATCTCTCGGATCAGACCCAATAAGCTTTTTAAACGCAGCCCCCACTTCTCCCATCCTTAAAATATTGGTTTGATAATACTCTGAAGGGACGTCGGCAGTCGAAAACCTCGGCAGAGTGAATTAAGCTATAGCCGTGATGAATTGGAGAGAGAATGTTCCAATAAGGATCAGCACAGGCCTAAATAAAGCAGTGTTCAGCAGGAATTCACTTTTGCTGGAGGAGAATAAAGGACAACGCTTTTGCTTTTAATGGCATTTTTGGTGGCACACCTCACAATTTCCCAGTGAGGTATCTGTTACCACAGTCTAATAGCGGATGAAGAGTTTTTTAGGTGCTATTTTTTTTTACCTTTCCCATTGCATGTAATGAGAATTATGAGAAGCTGTAGGCAGATACGTTTATTTCATAAATGCCACCATATAGAAATCGGATAAATGGAAATATGTGCAAATGACATATATGATATATTTCATATTTGGATTTCACATGTATAAAACATGTCATATATGCAACATATATTTCAAAATATTACAAAAATGTATTTCAATTATTGCAATTCCAAATAAGAGCATATAAATTCAAATATAGTATAGCTAACATACTGTATTTACATACAGTATTTGTAATTCCAGTAAAAAAAAAAAACATAAATAAATAAATGTGAAAGTGCCAATTGTTGCAATATGCCAATATATGTTGCATATGTGAAATCCAAATATGAACTTGTTTGTCATATATGTCATTTGCATATACACTACCTGACAAAAGTCTTGTCGCCTATCCAAGTTTTAGGAACAACAAATAATAACTTGAGTTTTAGTTGATCATTTGGTATCAGAAGTTGCTTATATGAAATGCAAAGGCCTCTAGATTACGCTTATTTTACCAAAATAAAATATGATCATGCCTTGATTTTAAATTATTTAATTAGGACAGTAAGGTCTGACATTGCTGATACAAAAGTCTTGTCACTTAAGAGAAATAATGTCCAGTATAGAATATAAAGTCATGCTGCAGTGGAAAAATAATTCATATTGTGCATGACTCCTATGAGCTTGGAGGACTGCATCCATACATCTCTGCAATGACTCAAATTACTTATTAATGAAGTCATCTGGAATGGCAAAGAAAGCATTCTTGCAGGACTCCCAGTTCATCAAGATTCACCAGATTCATCGTAAATGCCTCCTCCTTCATCTTGCCCCATACATGCTCAATAATTTTCATGTCTGGTGACTGGGCTGGCCAATCCTGGAGCACCTTGACCTTCTTTGCTTTCAGGAACTTTGATGTGAAGGCTGAAGTATAAGGAGTGCTATCCTGCTGAAGAATTTGCCCTTTCCTGTGGTTTGTAATGCAATGGGCAGCACAAATGTCTTGATACCTCAGGCTGTTGATGTTGCCATTCACTATGCAGATTTTTTGCATGCCCCCATACTAAATTTAACCCCAAACCATGATTTTTCCTTCACCAAACTTGACTGATTTCTGTGAGATTCTTGGGTCCATGCAGGTTCTAATTAGTCTTCTGCAGTATTTGTGAGGATTGTGATGCAGTTCACCAGATGATTCATCAGAAAAATCTACTATCTGCCACTTTTCTAAATGATCAACTAGAAGTCAAGTTATTATTTGTTGCTCTTACAACTGGGATCCACGACAAGACTTTTGTCAGGTAGTGTATTGCTATATTTCACATTTCTGTGTGGGCTTTCACAGGATTTCTGATAATAGGTTTTTGTGTTTGATGAGTTCAATAGCATGTGCACACCACAGGGAAAGAATAACAGTGCCTCAGTTTTTACACTTTACTGTCTTTTTATTTTCCCTCTGTTGCAGTATAGAAGGTGTTTCTGTTATGCTTTGTGCATGGAATGTATTTGTTCAAGCTGATGCAGCCTAAAGGTAAAGTTAAAAAAATAAATCTTTCTGATGCAGTGATGGGCAGTCCGGCGCGTAGTATCATGGAAAGAGGTTTTTAATAAACAGCTCAGCTCTGTGGAACATTATATGTGAAGATCCACCAGAGACATGCACTCTCGTCTGCTCAGATGCGACCTGTCACTGCTAAATGTAGAGTAACACTCTGATAACCGGAAAGGTCTTGTTCATGTACTCTGCAGTGTGAGTGTAGGATGGAGGTCTTGCAGAGTTGAAACACACTTTGAGCTCTTTACCGCC
>CAIGQZ010035043.1:12878759-12918427 GCA_903798205.1 Danio tinwini | reverse complement strand
CACACACACACACACACACACACACACACACACACACACACACACACCACACACACACACACACACACACACACACACACACACACACTTATACACTACAGACAGTGGGGCACATCGGAGCATCGGGAGGAAACCCACACCAACACGGAGAGAACATGCAAACTCCACATAGAAACTGACCCAGCCAGTACTCGAATCAGCAACTCAAACCAGCGTGCCACCTCTCAAATGTTTCATGATCATCTATTTATTGGTGCAGGAATGCAAACTTCAACATTTATTCATATACTGGAGCACCTTACTACAACCAAGGTTGACCAAAGTGTTTTTACACCAGTAAAGACAAATTAAAACGCAACTAGAAAGCAAACAATACAAAAAAAATACAAGGAATGTCATTAAAAATACAGCAAATCATTAAAACAGAAAAAAGTGTCAGTGCTACTATGCATTAAAAGCCATTTTGAACAAGTGGGTCTCAAGCTTGGCTTTAAACAGTGGCAGGTCAGTGATTGTTCGAAGCTCAGTAGGAAGGTATAACAAAAGTTTAGGACCTGCCTCTGAAAAAGAGCGATCACTCCATTGCTTATACCTTGACTGTAGGACTTCTAGTTGTTACTATTTGTGTATGTTGAAGTAACCTTTCAGAGATTACTGTAGGTCAGAATATGCCAGTTAGTTATCCCTCAAAACACTAAAAGCTTAAATAAGGTTGATTAACCAATGAGATGTAATTGAATTACATATATTAACTTGGTTCGCTGAAGCATGCGTATGTGTAACTACTTTACTGCAAAAAACCTGATCCCACAAACAGACAATGTATGATTCGCACACTGGCTACAAACTCATTAGATTAAATGGTTTTCCTCTGTGTAGACAGAGTGGGTGAAAGCATTCAAACAGCCACAAAAGACCAACTCATTTATTCATGCTAACTTTATTATTAAACATTTCGGCATGTGTTGTTTGAAATGTCCTTAAACTATGCTGAGTTTAAACGGGCATCTAAAATTCTAAGGGTTGGCAAAAAAGCACATTATTTTACCAATGCTGATTGTTAGACAAGCCCCTAGTGTTTGGTCTAGCTTTAAATCAATCAAAACAGAAACATCATTTTCTGTTTACTCCTTTCATATGTAAATTGTGTATTAGTTTATTTCCCAATGTTAGTAGGAAGGATAAGAAAAGGCTCATGCACACACCCTCCCATTGATCCTCCTGTCAAGGAAATCAGGAAAGTGGTCAAAAATGGACAAAAGAGACAGGAATGTGTCTCTCTTGTCTACTAGTTGTTTGATTGGCCGAAATGCATGTAAATACCAGATGTAAACAGGACCAGAGTTGTGTTTTGATAGCATGCAAAGTGCACTCACAATTTCAGGGGAATCAACTCACAAATGGCTCACTTGCAGCCTACGCATACTAATCAGGAATATAAGGGTGTTTAACATGGGAAAACCTTGATCATCACCTTTAAATGTTTAATGTGTGCTTGAAAGTACATCAAACTGGAGTCAATGATGGTGAAGATATCTTATGCTCTCTATTACCTCCCTAGAGCTAATCATATCTAGGTTTTCTCATCGCTACAGTGATGCAATGTGTGCGCAACATGTGTCATTGTAATTGTTTTTCATTTTCACAACATCCACAACATTTACTCTTCTTAGAAGGAACACTCACCCACTCTGTATTAGATGTTCTCGCAACCAGACCAGATCTCTTAAAGAGCAAATGAAATGACACCTCCATGCTTCTACCAAGAGCCCAAGAACCTGTGAAATGCATCTTAGTTTTTTTTTCAAGACACATTAGGCACGTTTATACTCAATGTTCTGTGGAAATCAACCTGAAGTCACTTACTCAGAAAGTTCATACTGTAGCACCATATACTGTATACATTCACAGGCCACTTTATTAGGTACATAGTACTAGTACCGGGTTGGACCATCTTTTGCCTTCAGAACTGTTTTAATCCTTTGTGGCATAGATTCAACAAGGTACTGGAAATATTCCTCAGATATTTTGGTCCATATTAACATGATAGCATCACGCAGCTGCTGCAGATTTGTCAGCTGCACATCCATGATGTGAATCTCCCGTTCCACCATATCCCAAAGGTGCTCTATTGGATTGAAGTCTGGTGACTGTGGAGGCCATTTGAGTGCAATGAACTCATTGTCATGTTCAAGAAACCAGTCTGAGATGATTTTCACTTTATGACATGACATGATATCCTGCTGGAAGTAGCCATCAGAAGATGGTTACACTGTGGTCATAAAGAGATAGACATGGTCAGCAACAATACTAAAGTAGGCTGTGACATTGACACAATGCTCAATTAGTACTAATGAGCCCAGAATGGGCCATGAAAATATCCCCCACACCATTACATCTTTTCGGACCATTCTCTGTAAACCCTAGCAATGGTTAGTTAGTCAGGTGTACCTAATAAAGTGGCCGGTGAGTGTATATTGTTTTATAGTTTGGGCCAATAACTGTTTTATTTACTGTATAAGCACTTGTATTCCAAGTTCCAATTGCTGTTATGAAGAATTTTGGGCTTTGTATATTTTTAAAGCTTTATTATTATTTATTAACTCCATCCCCAAAGCAGAGTATGCATTTTGTCATGTTTTCTTGCTTATATCTATAGTGCTATGGCGAGTGTAATATTGTGATGTGTTTCCCGACCCAAGCCGTGTTGACATTAACAATGTTTACAGCAGTGCTGCTCTAAAGTAAAACTCATGCATAAACACTATGCGGAAATTATGATGCAGAAATGTTTTAGATACATTTGCCCCTAGTTGAGAGCAAAGAAAACAGAGTCAGATTACTCCCCAGCAAGGGATAAATGCACATGTACCGTTTATCTGCCGCTTTCTGTTTGCGAGTAAATGTTTAAGAGCATAAGTGTCAGTGAACTGCAGACACCGTAATTGATCAAGAGAAGTTCCACTCTAAACGGAGGCGTCCAAGTGCTCTCTGGAATTGCAAATGAGCTTTTATTTTATTCAAATTCAATTTCATTAATGTTCTTGCAGACCATGACGTTTTCAAGTAGGTCAAGAGGTTCCCACTAAGTAGTCTGAATTTGTTTAACAGGCCAGTGAGGTTAGTAAGAGGATACAAGCTGGCACCGTTCCAACCCCCCCTGTAAGTGATCTCAGAGCCTTGAGCTGGACTTTCGCTGAAATGCATAGCTATGGATGAGCATCCTCAGTAATCAAAGGTTATGTGTTTCGGGCAGTGTATCTCTTTGTGGATCATTTTTGTTTGGCTCCTGCTGACTTGATAGAACACTTGCTAAATGGCTGATTAAATGTAGGGATGAGCGATATCTTATCATTTGCAATATACCAGTAATATTTTATTGTAACCTTATTTACGATAAAGCCTACAATCGTTATGTGCAATGATTTATTACAGTATCACATATGCAAAAAAAAAATGCTATTATGATTTACAAAGATTTACTAACATACTTTTACTTTAAATTCACTTTATAAAATCAGTCACATATCAAATGACTCCTTTTTGTGACCAAACATGGATTCTTATCACAGAATGAAGAAGAAATCATATTTTGTATAGCATCTAATACAGTGATAAAGGATAGGTCAATTAGCATAGCATTTATTTTATTTTATTTTTTGCGATCATGATTTACAAAGATTTGATACATACTTGATTTGATAACATACCCTAAATTCACTTCATAATTGAGCATTTGAAATGACTCCTTTTTGAATGAAGAAGAAATCATGATTTGTTTATAGCATCCAATACAGTGATAAAGGCTAGGTCAGTTAGCATAGCATGACTCTTTTTGTGATTATGATTTACAAATATTTACTAACCTACTTTAAATTTGCTTTATAACATCAGTTGAGCATTTCAAATGACTCCTTTTTGTGACCAAACAAGGTTTCATATCACAGTATAAGGAAGAAATCATAATTTTTTTAGCATCCAATACAGTGATAAAGGCTAGTTCAATTAGCATACCAAAAACAATGTGAATATGATTTACAAAGATTTGCATACATACTTTTGCTTTAAATTTACTTCTTAACATTAGTCGAGCATTTGAAATGACCCCTTTTTTGTGACCAAACATGGATTCATATCACAAAATGAAAAATAAATCATGATTTGTTTATAGCAACCAATACAGTGATAAAGGCTAGGTCAGTTAGCATAGCATCACTTTTTTTGTGATTATGATTTACAAATATTAACTAACATAATATTATTTAAATTCACTTTATAACACCAGTCGAACATTTCAAATTGTCCCTTTTTTGTGACCAGACATTCATATCACAGAATGATAAAGAAATCATATTTTTTTATAGCATCCAGTAATAAAGGCTAGGTTACTTAGCATAGCAAATAATTTTTTGCATCAGCCGAGTGTTTGTAATGACTCCTTTTTTGTGTCCAAATGTGCTTTCATATCACAGAATGAGGAGGGAATCTTAATTTTTTATAGCATCTAATACAGTAATAAAGGCTAGCTCAATTAGCATAGCATTTTAAATATACGTTATGCTTGAAGAACAGAAATAATTCAGATATTGCCACAAGCATTTGTTTATTTTGTTCATATTTTATACATTTATCCAATTCTATAATATGTATCCTCATTGGTCTGCAGCAACGATAGCAGATGTCTCTTCTTCAGGAACTTATATGTGGAGATTATTTGTAAGTGCTCCCTTTAGCGTCCAGTATGAATGAAACCGAAAAAGCTATATAACGTATGATCAAAACACTATTTCGGAGATCTTAAAATAAATTCTTGGAAACCCAGTGTCCTGCCAGTTTTATTTCCAACCTGCTTCAGCACAATTTCCTCTGTATTTCAAATGATTCTGAAAAGCTTGATTAGCTGGTTCAGTGTGTTTGATAATGACTGAGCTCTGTTGGATAGTAGGTATTCTTTTTAAATAATTTTGTAAAACAAAATATGCATAAAGTCTATATGAAAATGAACACATTTCTTTGAAAACACAGGACTTTTCTGAATAAAACTGTTAATTAATTTAGGTGGAAGTGATAAACTTCATGCTTAACATGTTTATATCTTCTAAACGCAAATTTTGTCACTGTTTTGGGGCACACCTCCCAGCAGGCACACAAAATCATAAGACGTTAATTTTAGGTTAGATTAAGGTCATGATGTCAGGTGACTAAAAATCAATGTCTAGCCACTGTCTTAAGGACAATGTTATTTTGATGTCCAATAATAACGTCAAATTATGTTGATAATTAGTTGATTTTAGGTTGTGTTGGAAAGTGACCAAAATTCAACGTCTGGTTGATGTCATAGTGATAATGTCCACACAATGTCTAGGTGTAACATGATTAGACATTGATATTTGGTTGATTTTAGGTTGGATGTGGACATTGGTGTCGGCCTGACGTTGAGTTCTGACCATATCAGTCAACATTGGGATGTGAAAATAAGGGATACGCCCACCATAATAAGAGAGTCGATTGCTTTCCTAACTGTTTATGCTCATTTAGGACAAAATTTGTTGTGTTTGAAACCCCCCCACCAAGATCGACATCTTTAGATGTTGTTATTAGTATTAATTATATGTATATGTCTGTTCAAACACGCACCCAAAACCCAAAGTTACGCTCCGCTTTAAATCGTGTGTACAAAATCCATTTGAAAAACAGTGTCTATTTATCACTATGGAGCACATCAGCGGACAGTCACGCACTGCTATATTACTGTTTTGAAGACCGCATAGGAGTGGCAACAGCACCTGTAATGAAAAGGAAGGGAATCGCGTTATTTTTATGTTTGTTTCAAAGTGTCTCATGCCTAAATAAATTGAAAGCACAGAACAGACTCATAACAGAACAGACATTTAAGAGCCAGGGGCGGCCCCTAGTGGTTTGGAGGTATGAGTTGTGTATCGGGAGGATCGGCTCTGTAATGTTTATTACCACCCTTCAGAAAATACATGAGAAATACGGGAAAATACCTTTACAGGATGATAGCGGGATAGAACGGTAAAATATGGGAGAATCCCGGGAAAAACAGGAGGGTTGACAGGTATGGTTCTGACGTCAACCCGATTTTCATTTCCAAACAAAATCCAACGTCCCCATGACGTTGGGATACATCAGGGTACAATGTCAATATGACGTCATGTTGATGTCCTGTGCCTGCAGGGTTGCTTTTAGATACTTTAAAAACTAACAATACTGATACTAACATCTAAAAAACTTTATTTTAATTTCAGATGGGCATCGCAATAAATACCAGAAAATATTGGGATATATTTCAACATCGCCCCTCCCTAGTTCAGTGTTTGGAGCACCAAACCAAATTTGTTAGAATATAGACTCTACATTAAACCAATGCGATGATTTGATTTACTTGCTTTTGAACAGAAACCTTGAACAGAGCTCCGTCTTGTTTGTTCTAAAATTCAAAGGGGGCATACTGTAAACAAAAAAAAAAGATAACAACTGCGGCAAAGCTCCTAGAGACACCTTTGGTATTCATGAATTCCATAAATTACTATGTTGTGTGGCTTCTTGTAAGAGATGACTAATATGAGAGTCTTAAAATAGAAGGTGATCTTGAATAAACCCAGTCCACAGAAATAAAGAATTAAGAATAGGCAGTGTGGATGTGAGTGTGAGGTCATTGTGCAACAGGAACACAGGACAGGGGATTTGAAGACAGTGAATCAGCCAGAATCGGTGTGGCTAAGTAACCTCTCTGCCCCGGAGGGAAAAATAACTGCTGGATGAAGCGATGCACTACATTACCTCAACTACAGAGCTCTTTTCCCAGCAGATGTGCTTTCTTCACTGGGTCAGGTCACCTTTTTCCCTATAGTCCTGCACAATGGCAGAAATGAGGAGGTTGTGCCCGCTGAGGCTTGTGTGCGTGCTGTTTAGTAGGGCACAGACGTCTCTGTATACGACATGGCAAGCTTAAGCCAGCTGCACTTAGGAAAAATGATTTTAATTGAACTCAACACCTCCATTCATACAGTGACAGGTGTAAACATGCATATGGACACTTGCGGTAATGCATACACTTCACATACATTTTGATTAGCTTAAAAGCATGTAAAAATCTCCTGAGCTAAACGTTGTAAACTTGGACTTTTACTGGCATATCTTATTCCAGGTTAGATGTTTTTATTTATATATTTACAGTGGTACTAACTGGATGTCAGAAGGATGGCTTTTTTCTATGCCCATTGTAAAACTTTTATGACTGTCGATAAGGCTGATGGGGCGGTTATTCATTTTTTACGGGATCTTTTAGTAACGGAATAGATGGTTTGTGCTTATAAATCTTAAATAATTTAAGAAAAGAAGAAGTTGAAGGAAGGGAGCTTTTATTGAAAGCGATGCCTTTGGAGCGAAAAACATGAGAGTTATTAGCTACATGGTATATCTTTGAACCCAATAGCAGTTCCTTCATCTTTTTATGTTCACTTTCAAAGATAGTATACTTCAGTTTATTCACGTACATGTGAGTTCAAGTACAGCGCTCATGACGTAAATGTGCAAGTGCACAACACAGTTTTTTGGATTTAGAAACAATTTAGAATGTTTTGAACGTTGATTTATTTATTTATTTTTTTAGCTATTTTGCATCAACACTAAGGCCCATTTCCAATTCTATTTTTGTATCCCTACCCCTTCCCCTTGGCCCTTAAGTTACAACCGAGGGTTAAGGGGAAGGACTTCAAAACTTACCCCTAAGAATTGGGACAGCACTTCAACACCTGCACACGTCATCATACGTCATCACAATCTATTGCTTCATATAAGATCAGATGATGGCGACTGCTGTAGTTATTCCAGTTGTGTTATTTTTTGGTATTTATCTTTAGGAAATCACTGAAGGCATATAATATGTTATCATAACGATCTAATGTGGCAATAAGATCGTAACTGTACTGTGTATTTACACAGTGGCCGTATTCATCTATGTAAACACACCAAAACAACATTAACATTATAGCAGACACTGTAAAAGGCTCATTCTCAGCCACTAGATTTTTCTGACAGGGTATTCGAGTGTCATTGAGTGTCAGAATGTTGTGGAACTGCTGTACAGAGTTATGATTATGGATTATAGATCGCAAAATTTAGTGGGGTTTTTTTGCGGGTTTTTTTACGCATGACGGCAAAACACGAACGCGGTTATGAATATATTCAAACATGTGTTTGTTTGCCGTAAAAATTCGTAATAATGACAAAAAATACTAATTTGTGTATCTCCTTACTTCCGGGTTCAGCAATACTGCTGTTGTGGCCGGTGTATTCTGGGAAATTTTCTTACCCCTTTGTGTATACCCCTTGCCCTTAGCCCTATGCCTTCAAGCTAAAGAGAATTGGGACACCACTACCTCTTGACGTGAACGCGCAAAGCGAGGGGTAGGGGTAAGGGGAAGGGCTAAGGGGTAGAATTGGGATTGGGTCTAAACCAGGTTGTTGTTCCTTATTGTGATAAACTACAGTAACAACAAACTACTCAATATGTTTAATTTAATTCAATTCATCTTTATTTCTATTGCGCTTTTACATTGTAGATTGTGTCAGAGCAGCTTAACATAGAAGTTCTAGTAAATTTAAACTGTGTCCGTCCAGTTTTCAGAGTTTAAGTTCAGTTTAGTTCAGTTCAGTGTGGTTAAAATATATAAAGTATGAAAGATATGTTAAAAAAATATATTAAAAACAAAATATTGCAAAATGTTGACCAGTGCTTGTTTGAGGGGCTTCAGAACACTGTTTAAAAGTACAAGGTATTGCTGTTTTTTATAACCAGGGACAGACAAAATCTGTGGACATGTATTGCTATTTCTGGAGTGAATTTTGTAAAACATTAGAGGATTGAGCTACACTACCTACTAAGATAGATATACACTACCTGACAAAAGTCTTGTCGTTGATCCCAGTTGTAAGAGCAACAAATAATAACTTCTAGTTGATCATTTGGAAAAGTGTCAGAAGGTTGATTTTTCTGATGAATCGTCTGTTAAACTGCATCCCAATCATCACAAATACTGCAGAAGACCTATTGGAACCCGCATGAACCTATGATTCTTATAGAAATCAGTCAAGTTTGGTTAAGGAAAAATCATGGGTTGTGGTTACATTCAGTATGGGTGTGTGTGTGAGATCTGCAGAGTGGATGGCAACATCAACAGCCTCAAGACATCTGTGCTGCCCATTACATTACAAACTACAGGAGAGGGCAAATTCTTCAGCAGGATAGTGCTCCTTCTCATACTTCAGCCTCCATGTCAAAGTTCCAGAAAGCAAAGAAGGTCAAGGTGCTCCAGGATTGGCCAGCCCAGTCAGCAGATATGAACATTATTGAGCATATCTGGGGTAAGATGAAGGAGGAGGCATTGAAGATGAATCCAGGGAATCTTGATGAACACTGTGAGTCCTGCAGGAATGCTTTCTTAGCCATTTCAGATGACTTTATTAATAAGTTATTTGAGTTATCGCAGAGATGTATGGATGCAGTTGTCCAAGCTCATGGGAGTCATACACAATATTAATTATTTTTCCACTGCACCATGACTTTATGTTCTATACTGTACATTATTTCTGTTAAGTGACAATACTTTATAATTAAATAATAAAAAAATCAAAACATGGTCATATTTTATTTTGGTAAAATAAGTGTGATCTAGAAGACTTTGCCTTTCATATAAGCCACTCCTGATACTAAATGATCAACTAAAAGTCAAGTTATTATTTGTTGTTTCTAGAACTTGGATAGGCAACAAGACTTTTGTCAAGTAGTGTAGTATCTACGATAAAATTTATGTTATTTCTGCACAAAGAAATAGCATTAAATTTAGACACTCATTTTTGAGAATTTAGCATGTAGTAACTAAAAACTTAGCACATGAAAATAATAATAAAAATACATTTAATTTAAGGTTTGGTACACAAACTAAAAGACAGAAATAGTAATTTACAACCTGCATTGTGCATAAATATATATACACATTTGCATATTATTGAATAATATTATTGAAGTTAATATAAAAACTGAATAAATATATATTTGTTCACTTTTACATAAGTAAATGTGTGTATATCTGTGTTCAGATTCTGTGTGGGCCTACATTTGACTTTTGGAGAGATATAGTAGAAATATGTTCTGAAAATATTTTCATATGCTAAAGCATACTTTGAGCTTCACCCCATCTCATCTTCCATTCATTCCCATATTCCTACTCATACATCATTCGCTAGGGGAGATGTTGGCTTTTGTCACTTAAAAGAGAGTACATTTTTCTGGTGCTTTATACCCCCAGTGGTTTAGTCTATCAATCGCCACGCTTTCTGGCTGTGCAACGGAGCAGATCCTTACTAAAGAAGAGCCCCTGCTCTCATGTGTGTTACATTAATTATATCAGGATCTGACATCTGACCCAAGCGTTCACTTAGCATGTCTGCCATGCCCTGACCTATTTAAATAGCCCGATCAGTCACCCGGACCATGGCCAACGAGACGATGACAATGACTGATATTGTAATTGAAAAGTGGCAGAGTTTTACAGCATGCGTTTTGTTTACGTATCACTATTTGCAGAGCTGCCAATGAGGAAAGAGCTTTCAGATCTAATAAATTGGAGCCAAGTGCCCTCCACCCTCAACCGTCCCGCTGTTGTCAGTCATCTCCCCTCATAATAGGAAAGCGGGCCTCTACAATAATTGCTTTGATGGTCCAGCCTGAACAAATCACTTCTGGGCATAGAAAGAGGCCTTGGAGATGGCAGCCAGAGAGAAAAGGTGGGAATAAATTAAAGCACTTTGCGTTCCTTAGGGGCATGTGTCCCAGATTTCTTCAAAGAAAAAATATATATAGAGTAAGGGGGGGAAATATGCTTCTTTCTTTGCTTTAGGAATAAATGTAGCAATAAATGCAGCAATACACATCCACCGGCCATCATAGTAAAATGGGTTATTCATAAAGAGACAAAGACACTACATAGTTAACTGACAGGTGAAGAAAGGAGGATTTGAGTGGAAATAATCTGATTTTGAACGGGGCTCACTTTATAGAAAAGTACCTCTGGTTGGCTCTTTGTGTGCCAACAAAAGTTGCTCTCTCTAAAAAGAAGGCTTTGAATGTTTTAAGGCTTGTGAAAGGGGGACTAGTGAATGTTCCCTACTAAACTTTGCCAAAGGCCCCGCTGCTAGGCCTTAGTACTGGATTAGGCTTGGGCCATTAAGATACCCCTGGGATTGGACTAAGATGTATTGACGCTGATGTCCATTTTGGGTCTTCAGTGCCTGTCTCAGAGACGCACAAAAAGCAGTTGTCACAAAGGACACTGCGTAAGAGTGAAAATATAACATTTATTAACAACTTTCTTTTTTTCTGTTCTAACTTAACAATATGTTTCCATTCATTTTATTTAATGTACATTTTGGAATATTGCATAAAAATATGCTTTAATAAAACACAGAGATGTACAGAAATTTTGAATATGTGTTCAAACTTATGGGAATAACTGAGTTGGATGAACCTTTATTTTTAAATATTCAAATTGAAATTAATAGACAAACCAGTAAACCAACCACATTGTAAAGTCTCTAATATGTTGTTTTGGTCATTCTAATCCTTTTTCCAAATGTTGCCATCAAAGTGGTTTGGTTTTATTACCTCCCAGAACTGTCTTAAGATGCTTTGCTCCCAAAGAGTAATCTCGCAACTCCCCTCACGCGCCTTTTGTCATTTAAAAAAAACAACGTATTTAAAAATTAAAACAAAATTGTGTAATAAACTGTTAAATTGTGAATTGCAATAAACTGTAAGTGGGATTTTTTTTTTGTTTAGTTTTTTTACAAATAACTTGCATCTTCTGTAGCACAAGTAATTTATTATATTTTTAAAATAAAAAGGCCCACAGAGGCTTCTCTGAATGCAGCGAATTCCATTTTTCTTTCGCATATTTCCAGTTTATCAGGAAGTAACTTTGTTGATCTATTTCTTTTTGAGTCTTTTTGAAACAGTTCTTTATTTACAAATGTTTTATGCAATATTTCTGCATAAGTTTAGTTTGCATCTTTGGATGGAAACATAACTACAGTAATGTGGCATTGATGTTTACATTGACATGAACGACAGTAAGTGTAAAACTACTGTACTACCTCTACTCAAAATGTAATGTTTGAGAATTGCGTCTAACCATAGCATTAGAGTTGAGGTAGAGGCAACTGAGAGGCATTGTTCCAAATGGGCGGAGGAGTTTTCACATTGCGGCGAGATGCCGGTGCATAGGGCAAACTCTATAAAAGTTTCACACATGACCTCTTAATTACAGCTGCTGGGTTCAGTGTGCATGGCATCATCAATCCACTGCACCACACAATGCCGCCTCCCTCAGCCTCCGGCCCAGCGTGCGAATGTCATCCAGAATGACTTGCCTTCCCAGGGGTAGAATTGTTTCCCAAGCTCTGGAGAGACGCCCCTCTTTAGTTCCAGCAGTGCTGCCATCAGCCCCCCATCCCCGCACTGAGTCTTTCTTTATTTTACTCTTATTTCCCTGCCCCCCACCCCCCCCCCCCCCTTCCCCCCCCCAAAAAAAATCCCACTGACAGTTTATTACAAATCTTTGGAAGTGCAGATGCTGCTCATGTCATGGTTTTTAAAAGCAAATTGGATCAGCAGGTCATGCAAAGTATTGCATGTAAAGAACAAAAAAAAATAAATAAATAAATAAATAAATAAATAAACAAACAACTAAATAAATAAATAGTAATAAAAAGTATATATTATTATTTAAATGAAGATAATAGTACCTGAGAGAGTATTTTAAAAAATTAGGTTACTCAATATGAAAAGAAAATTGTTGTTATCATGCTAATTAACTGAAACCTGTTCCTAATGTCAGCTGAGATTCTGTTTATGTTTGCTGTCAATCAGTATTTATATTAATGAAACTGTTAAAATGGTAACGTAATGATAATATAGGTTATTTTACAATTTGTCCACTGTCTTTATAGCATTGCAAAAAAAAAAGTACAAGTAAAAATAACTGTTTTCATTTATCTTGTCTTCCTGACAGATTTTTATTGTGAATACAACATAATAAAAATCAATTTATGCACATAAGGTGCATAATGATTTAACCTACAGTATGCAGTCAATCATTCTTGTGCTGTTTGAGAAAGTTGACAGGAGTCTTGTTAACCTAATGAACAAGGTAAACAAGTAATATGTTTTGATTTTATTCCACAGTTAAAGTTTTTGCATCAATTTTCATTATTTCTAATCTTTTAATAGATATTCCAGCATTATATCAGTCCAGCATTGTACTGATAAAGTTACAATTGTGTGAAATATAAAGCTTATGCTTTAAAATGTTAATATATATTTATATACATTTAAGTAGTTTCAGAGCAGGGATCCTCTGTGTATTTATATGTTTAGTAAAGCAAGCCCCAAATGTTAAAATTATTATTTATAAACAAAAATATGATTATTTAAAACAAAAGGTTTAAATAATATGGGCGAATGTTGAGGTAATAAAGTTCAATATAGAAAAAAGTATAGATTTTTTCTATCATTCACTGTTGTGCTCAATGGCGTGACAAATGTTTCACCATTTTTTATTTATTTATAATTTTTTTAAAATACAAAAGTAATATAATCCTTTAAAACCGACATGGATTATCAAAAAATTCTGTTCACGTCATTATCATCAATTGTCACCAAATAAACCATCACTCTTAAGGCCGCTCTTCATCAGTACGCAAGACTCATTTCCCCTTTTTGACTAATCATTGCAGCATCTGTCTCAGCTGTCAATTACAGACGTGCCCTTAAGGATGAGGTGTGATCATATCTTTTTTGCATCATAATTCTGTCTTATCCTGGTCTCAGGCAGGCTTACTTTCCAGTGTCAGTCTTTGTTAAGAAAACAGCTAACAAGTGTAACCACGTCTGAACGTTTCTCGTGAAATAGAAAAATCTGATTTAACATGCAGATGCGCAATTAAGGTAGCATCGCAGCAAAGGACAAGCTGTGTCTCCAGACGCTGAAGCAGTGTCTCAGGTAAGCGTCGGAGCCTTTGCCTCTCTCCATCCATAATTAACTCTCTCTTCCATAATTCAGCCGTTTTTTCTTCTTTCCTGTGATACAACATCACTCCATGCTAGTTAGCTCAGCAGACGCGTGTGCCTGATCCCCATGACATTCCTCTGACACACTTCTCCCGGACTGACTGTTCCAGACCTGTGACCGGTGTGAGGAGTGTTATGTGGCGGAAGCCAAATCGCATCTGTTGCCTTCTCACATTGGCCTTCTTTGTGGAGATTTTGTAGAATAGGCTATTCCTCACTTTGTCTTCATAAAGTTGTGTACACTATAATATTTTCAGCTGGGCCAGATGGCATTTCTGTGTGGAGTTTGCATGTTGTCCATGTGTTTGTGTGGGTTTCCTCTGGGTGCTTAGTTTCCCCTACAGTCCAAAGACATGTATTGTATTGTACTAAAAATAAACTAAATTGGCTTTAGTGTATGACTGCGTGTGTGAATGTGACAGTGTATGGGTGTTTCCCAGGACTGGGTTGTGGCTGGAAGGGCATCCGCTGCGTAAAACATATGCTGGAATAGTTGGCAGTTCATTCCGCTGTGGCAGCCCCTGACAAATAAGGGACTAAGGTGAAGGAAATGGAAATTGCTAAGTTTCAAAAACCAATGATTTTTTTAAGTATAAAGACATATAACGTATATAGAGAGAGATTTTTTTTAAAAGACATTCTAAGATAAATGTATAGCATTTAACTAAATTAAAAGTCTTCAAATATTCATTTTCTTTTCGACTTAGTCCCTTTATTAATCTGGGGTCGCCACAGTGGAATGAACCGCCAACTTATCCAGCATATGTTTTACGCAGCGGATGCCCTATCCAGTTGCAACCCATCACAACCCACGCAATCACTGGGATAACATGCAAACTTCCTGGCTCGAAAAAGCAATCTTCTTGCTGTGAGGCAATCGTGCTACCCACTGCGCCAGCGTGACACCTGTCTTTAAATATTTTTTTAGAAATAGAGTCGGTTAGCATGTTTTCATTTGTTGGTCTATTACAAGTCTATTCAACCAAGTATTATATATTATCATTATATATACATTTCTGAGCTGTCCTGAAGTTGAAACATTGGCACTGTGCGGTTCACAATGAATAGAAAACATTTTTTGGTATTTTATGCAAAAGCAATATGTAAATGACACTTATTTTAAATTTGGAAGGAATGCCAACAGTACATTTCTCTCAAGCACATTACAAGTCAAGAGAAACTGAATATTTACAAGTGACCATATACAGTCCTCTTGTGAAATTTGTATTATTTTAAAAGTGTTTATCAAGTGCTGTTTAATGAATATTTTCTTTCAACACATTTTAAATCAATATTTTTAAGAGCTAATTTCTAATAACTAATTTATTTAGATGTTGCCATGATGACAATAAATAATAGTTGACTAGTTATATTGTGCACTATTCCAATTTAAAGGCTTAATATAGGCAGGTTTGTTCATTATTTTAGTTCTGTAGTCAATCCAAAGAAAATATTTGTACATAAAGCTTAAGGGTACAAATAATGCAGATTTTTTTTTAATTTAAAAACTGCAGGTATTTGAACCAAGCTAAAATAAATACGAAAAAATGTCACCGTAAGAATGCTAGAAAGTTTGCCTTCAATTGTATATATACAGTGCCTAAATAAAAGCATCATACCCATTTGAAATAATTACTTTTTTTGTCATACAACCTAAAACCAAATCACACTCCAATTAAAATTTCCAGCCTTTGAAATGTTTTCAAAGCCCTCTCATAATCTGCGCCTTTCTACAATTTTATGCCGAAGGTCTTTTAAAAGCAGGGTGTAATGTGACTAAAGATATGGAATGTACTTGGAATGTATATATATATATATTGTGTGTGTGTGTGTGTGTGTGTTTGTGTGTGTGTGTGTGTGTGTGTGTGTGTGTGTGTGTGTGTGTGTTTGTTTATGTATGTGTGTGTGTGTGTGTGTGTGTGTGTGTGTGTGTGTGTGTGTGTTTATATGTTATGCTGGTCAGAGCTGCCTGATATGTCCAGCCTTGGAGAAGAGTTTTAATCAGCAGCCTGCCTCTGATGAGCAGGGTATTGAATAAATTGGAATTAGAGCAATCTTAACCTGGCCTTGCTAATGTAGGATGTTGTCCATGATTCAGAGCGAAAGAGGGACCAAGATAGAGAGAGCAAGCGAGCGTAATGGCTGTAGAGTACTAGAGACCATACATCATTGTCATCGCACCTTCTCTCCTCACTGCCAGCTTATTTACTGCCCATGGCTGAGCTTTAGAGAGACAGAGAAGAGGGATGAACCTCCCATTCCCCAGCTCTTGCTGCTGCTGTTTTTGTAGGTTAATTTGTGGCATGAGCCCTAGGTGGATGAATCTCCTGTATTTATTTATTCATGTTTTTAGGTTGTAACACCTCAAATGGCTGATTTCACACATGAACGCGCCGTGTTCGCTGATTAAAGTCAAACATGTTGATTGTACCTCTTCCAGCCAGAGGGGGGACCACCTTCCGCATTTGAATCTTTCTTTTGTCTATATGTTAAATACCCCCCTCCGTCAGTTGCAGTGAGGCGTTTGCTAGCGCAGCTGACAGACACCGTGTCCTCCAGTGTTATATTTTAGCATTGTCTGTGAGCCGGTGTTTAAACTGTCTCTCAGACTGTCATCACGACTCGAAAAATAGCTCTCACATGTAGAGTTTTTCCTCACGTTCACCTTGAAGCCTGTGTTGCACAAATTGAGCATTCCAGCCAACCCATGTGTCAAGCCCTGGAGAGAGCAAACTGTTGATACTAGCCTGCTTGTGTGTGTTTTTTCTTTTCTACATTGCTGACAACCTGTTGTTTTTGGCCAAATCTGATATGGTGGTGGCAATAGCGCAGCGTGACACTGTTGCTACAGTGTTGAACCTTTGGTGCATCCGAAAATCGTGAGGAAACTTTCCCTCACACTGAAGATGCTTGTCCTTTTTCTGGGTCATGTCATTTGCATAGCCAGTGTTTAGGACAGGTTATGAAGCATTTTTGATTCACATGCAAATGCGGTGGTTATCTGCCGCAGGAGCTGATGAACAATGGGGTGTTCAAAACATACAGCCCACGAGAGGAAATGAAAGTCCGCCTTTTTCAGCTCTACTGATTCCATTATAGACACTATTATTGGCTTAGAATGGCAACATCTATTATCTGAAGCCATTTTATTGGACAGGGATAGTATTTTATTAATGCCAGCATTAATCAAAGAGAGCCGGGCACAACTCGATGATGCCCTGACCCTCTCTCAAGTAGATGTGTAACAATTCAAGGTCACTCCTTCCTGTCATGCGCTTGTCACTTCCTCCGACCTCAACCCAGAGAGCTCACAATTATAAGCTACAGTTGTCACACTGGAGTAAACAGGAAGTGAACTCTCTGTCAAAGGCGAAGCAATCTGAGCTTAATAACGTCAGTCGTTTTTTTTTTATCCACTCCTGCATCTTTTTATAGGAACATTCGTAAAGCTTTTAGCCAAGCAGTGTCGAGAATGCTTACCCTCCATTTGGTCGCCCCCTCATCTAAGTTGACATAAAGTTCACTAATTGTGCTCACAGTTTACCCTGAAGCAGCCTGGAATGTAGTACCTTTCTGAGGCGCGCAGGCTTGTGATGTTAATCCACTCGAGAAGGAACCTACAACCTTTGCGATAGTCATACAGAGCTTTAAATGCTTGGCTCCCACCAAGGTTGAAGATGTTTTTATTGGATTGTAAGTTAAAGAAATTCAGCACAGCTACTGCATTTTTGAAAATAATACATATGGTAAGGTTTTGTCCATATTATGACCACTAATGCATGGGCTATACAAGGCCACTGATAATGACGAGGATGTTAGCTACAGAACCTTCACTTCCTGTAAGGTGTAGCCTTGTTGGATCGAACTTGTTGGCCCAGGACATCTAGGGTCATGGAAGCTATCAGAAAACTGAATATTCATTCATTCATTTTCTTTTCGACTTAGTCCCTTTAATAATCCGAGGTCGCCACAGCAAAATGAACCATCAACTTATCCAGCACATGTTTTACGCAGCGTATGCCCTTCTAGCTGCAAACCATCTCTGGGAACCATCCATACACATTCATTCACACTCATACACGACTCTAAATTTAGCCTACCCGATTCACCTGTACTGCATGTCTTTGGACTGTGGGGGAAACCGGAGCACCTGGAGAAAACCCACGCGAATGCAGGGAGAACATGCAAACTCCACACAGAAACGTTAACTGACCCAGCTGAGGCTCGAACTGGCGACCTTCTTGCTGTGAGGCGACAACACTACCTACTGCGCCACTGCATCACCCTAAAAACTGAATAGAAAAATAAAGGGTCAAATTTTTTTTTTCTTACTTAGAGTTTTAGTCTTGTTTCTTGTCCAAATATCCAGATATTCTTAAATCAAGAAGCATTTTATAGACAAGTAAAAATGTTTGTTTTGTTTTCAGAGATATTAAGTTGAAATTGTGTAAGTTCTTACGTAAAAAAAAGAAAAATAATCTTGGATAAATCTTTCGGATAAAATAAAATTATTTTACATACCCCATTGGAGGATTACAGTACTTTAGACTCGTTATTTCTGAAAACAAAACAATATATACTTGTCTAGAAAATGCTTCTTGATTTAATTTTCAGATATTGACTAAAAATAAGACTAATACTCTACGTTAAAAAGGCATTTTTTGTACTGTGCCCTTCACAGTACATACTTTATCTATTATCATTTCATGTATTTAAAGGTTTACTGAAAATATTCTGTTCAGTTTCATTGTATTGCTAAAACATAGAGTTTCTAAGACTGGTTTAAGGAATAGTAAATTCAACATTTCAAATTGACTTTTGATTCTTCATTCCATAGCTTGATCTCACGGCCCTAAGCACTTCCCATTGATGTTCAATTGCATCAAAATTTAGGGAATTTAGAGTTTGTAGAATTTGGCAACATCTTTATCTTCTCATTATGTTCTTCAAAGAATTTTTGAGTAATGTGTGTAGAATGCATTATCATACTGAGAGTGGCTACTTTCACCAGGGAACCCCATTGTCTGCTTGATCAGCAACACATTTTAGGTAGGTAGCATATTCATATCCAATTAATGCTTACCATCTAATCTACCCAGACCTTAATATTTGGTCTTGATAGGAGATTATCAACAATATGTATGTATGTATGTATGTATGTACAGTTGAAGTCAGAATTATTAGGTCCCCTAAAATATCATTAAAATGTAGTTTTACATAGGTTTTACCATTTCAGCTTGGCTTAGAATTTACTGACCAGTTATTAAAATTTGCTAGAACCAGAAATTACTGAGACGTTATTTCAGTATGTTGATGTACTTCCAACTGAAATTGAATATTGAGTAGGGGGGTGTATCTATTATGTTGAGCATCATTCTCTCGCAGCAAACTAACAGTAAAAGAGGCGTGGTTATGAATATTGTGGCTGAAGCTATTAAACTGTCATCAACAGAGTAGGAACACCACTCCAAATGCCCAGGCTTTGATTGAAGATTACTAAAACAAACCTTTTAATCAATTTACTTACACTGATAAATTGTTCATCTAAAAAAAACAATGTGCTCTAGCAAGATAATCATTGCAAATTTTGATTTCACCCAGACTTTAAAGACAGATGACATGGTGCATAAATAAATAAATAAATAAAGATCATTGTAGCTTAAATAATGCACACTATCATTGGCACCTTTTGGGCACCTTCAACTGACTCAATAGCTATCTACATTAACAACAATCCAGAATTAAACCACCCATCACACTCTTGAGCTTTATCCTGAAAGCCACTGAATCCATCTATACAATCCTCCGTATTAAGCCTGTCTCACCTGTGTGTTCTCAGTCTTTCCTTTAAATGTCACAACATTTATGACGATCAGCATCCATCCATTTTGTGTGTATAAATGAGAAAGTGGAGCAGTTTTTTTTTGCAGGCAGCTAAGAATAGAGCAGAGCCTGTGGCAGAGGGCAGGAAGGGGAGGAGGAGGAGAGCAACTGGAGTGTTTGAATAAGAAGCCTTGTCAATTAAATGCTAATAGAAAGCTCTGGGGAGATGCTGTTGTGTTCTCGCAGGTAATGTCTGTTTTCTCGCACTCTCTTTGGTCCCTCATGGTTTCTGATTTCATCTCGACAGGAATTTATAATGCCCTGTAAAGTTTACAGCATGCCGGTGTCCACAGCCTTACCTCCTTATTTAGTCGAGTAGCTGCACACCCTGATATGGAGGAGCCGGTGTCGTATAAATGATGATATATTCTATGGTGTCATAATGTTTATTCTGTCTTCCTCAGCCCTGGTTACGGTGTATAATTTCAGTGCATATTCATTTTTTGTCTGAATGATGAAGCCGTGCAGAAAAGTCACTTTCTCCTGCACCTCCCTTCCATGTCTAACAGACCCTAAATAATTACATGAATAAATATATCTGTGCAATCTGCTGGCTAAATATGCCATTTTTACTGCTTAAGGGGGAACATCCATTCTACATGGGTAAAGCCCTGGTCAGATTACACAATTTTGTCATGATTTCGGCACGATTTCCTTGATGAAGGGTGTTGAGGGGATTCGTAAACGACAAATGGGACTCGTGACTCAAGATTCAATCGTTTCTTCTAGTGTAATGTGGCATAGTTCACAACAACCGATACCATGGCTGTGACGCCTCATGACACCATCGCAGAAAGTCTAGCATGTTTCATTTTTTTCTCATTCTTCACGACAAGTTCCATCACGTGCAATAGGGGCAGCCGTTAATGCGCTGGTCAGGCTGCATATTTACGTATGGGTGGGTCACGAGTGGATAAGATCAGTCATTGGTTATGCAATCTTTAACTACCTTTTCTAAAATATTAAGGTGTTTTAAGCAATTTTTTTCTGACAGACTGGCACAAATATGCAGACGTCTTCAATCTGAGATTGAAATAAGATTTTTAAAAAAATTGAAATTGAGATAAGATATATTGTAATAGCAACACTTGTGACTGTGCTTGTCGTAGATGTCATGAGAGTACTGATCGTGAAGGAACGTGTAGTCTGGCACATTTATTACCCACAACAACTGCATAATTTGACATAGTGACTTTCATAATCGACAATAAAAATCATGTGATCTAACCGGAGCTTAAGATGGCATCTTAGAGTAAGCAAGAACAGTGTTGCAGTGATTTAGTTCCCAACCAAACAGTATCAAGCTACCTAGGAAATCATCCAGGGCAGGCTAATGTTCATAGAAATTGGCCTTCCTTTGAATGACAGCTCCGTTTGATTAAAAATATCTAATCCTAAAGTGCTAATTTACTTGATGTTGACTGGTTGATCTATGGAGCAGAGATCAAAAGAATCAAAATCCTAGTTACATGAAAACTAACAACAACTTCCTGCACCAGCAGTCAAGAGCCAGGCTTTTTAAGAATTCGTGTTACCAAAATAAAGCTAATTGGTTCTGCTCAGGGCCAAGTGGAGAGCTCAAAAAGAGTTTATAGTGCCTTATGGTCGACAAGTTGACACATTCTGCTCTCATGGAAAATATGGCTTTGTGAGATTATGTCTATTTCCGTGCAATGTTCCATTTGCAGGGGCTCAATTCGCCAGGCCCTTCACCTCTGCGGCTTAGCCTTAATCTTCATTTAACCAGAGCCCAGCAGAGAGGCTGATCACCATTTTTAGATTTTCAAGCCTTTATTTAATTCTTCATTTTAATGTTTTCCATCTGGCAGCTAGAGAATAGACAAAGGTATGCTGTTATAAAAGAGACACACCATTGTTAAATGATAGAAACATTTGACTTGCTTAATAATTTTAAGCTTAAGATAAATGTTTAAAGGCTCTGTGTGTTTTTTTCCCTTATTAAAAAAAAGAAGAACTAGAATTATAAAGGAAATTCTAATCATTTTGAACTTTTTGAATGTTTCTTGGCTCATTGGTTAGCCCTGTCTCCTCACAGCAAGAAGGTTGCTTGGTTTGAATTCTGGCTGGGCTAGTTGGCATTTCTGTGTGGAGTTTGTATGTTTTCCTAGTGTTTACGTGAATAGTTGGCGGTTCATTCTGCTGTAGTGACCCCTGACAAATAAGGGACTAAGCCATAGGTCTCAAACTCAATTCTTGAAAGGCCGCAGCACTGCACAGTTTTGCTTCCACCCTAATCAAGCACAGCTGATCCCAATAAAAAAAGACCACTCTTGAACACCTTGATTAGTTAGATCAGCTGTGTTTGAATAGGGTTGAAGCAAAACTGTGCAGAGCTGCGGCTCTCCAGGAATTGAGTTTGAGACCTATGTAGAATACTATGGAGAGTAGAGAATACTATTTTGCTCTGCTTATGTTAAACGTAAACTTCTTTGATTTGATTGGTCATATCAGTCATTTTAACATTAAACTGTTAGATGGCTGAGGCAGATGGACACACATGGATGCTTTATTAAATAGGTCTGGTGTTTATTAGTGGCATCTTTAGATTGGCAATGGCAGAAGAATTGTACAGGGTGATAGAAGAAAGCTTCAAGTTTGGAACGTACTTCAGTGCTCTAAGGTTATGGACATTTATTCCACCGCTGTAAAACCTTGCAGGCACAGTTCTAAATTAAAGCATTGGATTCCACTTTATATTAACTGGCCTTAACTACACAGAAATTAATCATTTGTTTCAATGTATTTATTCTGTAAATACATGTACTTACACGTGTACTTATAATTGATTAAATACATGCATGTAATTACGTCTGCACTTAATTTCTGTAATTACAGATTTAATTATACTGTTGACTCATCCCTTACACCTTAACCCACCCTTATACTTACCCATACCACCAAACCTGTCCCCCATATTCCACCTCAAGAGCACCAGAAGTGGTCTGCAATACTGAATACAGTAAGTACACTGTAAGTAAAGTTAAGGGCACTTAATATAAAGTGGGACCAAGCATTGTCTCTAAATGTTTCGGTACAATGTAATGAAGAAAAGAAGACCTTACTTTGAAGGAGAATGGCCTGTGGCGTCGACCCGACAACAAATTACAGGCAATGCGTTCCATCGGTGACAGCTCCAGTTGTGTGGTTGAAGTTCCAGGTAGTCTTTTAAGTCTCACCAAAACGCCACCTCTCTTTCCCTGCTTTCTGTGTTGTTTCTTACGATTAAGTAGGCAATCAGGTATGCAACCAATGTTTACCAGTAGACAGGTTTGAAATGTATGGTCCGGTGACTTCAGTCCATTTGAATCATAACCACGTTCCTGATGCTGAGCAAAAATTCTCGATCATACTTTTGCAGCGATGTAACTCCATTTAAAAAGAAACAAAGCAGAAGAAAAGAGCCATATACAGAAAAACTGGCGCCATCTTGCTTCATATCACTTGGATGGATGGATGGATGGATGGATGGATGGATGGATGGATGGATGGATAGATGGATGGATGGATGGATAGGAGGATGGATGGATGGATGGATGAACTGTTAGACGGATGGATGGATAGATGGATAGACACAGCAAGCATTTTTTTTGTTTTCAAAAGACGTCTAATAGATGTCTAAGCATAGTCGTCTTGCCTAAAAAGGCTAAATTTGGGCTGTCAGTGAAAATCTAATAGACATCTTAGAATAGGCCAAAACTAGACTAGTCATCATAAGAAAGTCTGTCTAATCTGTCTATGTGATGTCTAGTCTAGTTTTGGGCTATTTTTAGATGTCTATTAGATTTTCACTGACAGCGCAAGTTTAGCCTTGCTTTAGCCAAGCTGTCTATGTTTAGATGTCTATTAGACGTCTATTAAACACAAAATTGTTTGCTGGGGATGGATGGATAAATCATGCTACAGTTCATTTGGTCATGTGTGGATGCAGCAATCCCATTTGGGTGTGCGCCAAAAGCGGACCAAACAAGTGTATCAAGACTTGCTTAAAGAGGTTGTCTCTGTACGCTTTCAAACAAACACTGGAGTGTTTTTTTCATGTTGAGAACATTGTCTAAACTTAAACAAATGCAACTGCTAAAAGTACTGTGCATTTTTGAACTAATCCTGCTGCCATAGTCAGCTATGCTGTGTATTATGGGATAAGGCCAAGTATGTTTACAGTGCTTTGGCAACATAATGCTATGGCAGACAAACTCATTAAGTGATTTGCAATGTGCCTCCACCATTTGCATTGCATTAAAACATTGTTTTCAAACTGCATCTGTGCTTCATTCTCAAAATGTATAGTTGGTCTGAAGTGTTGCATACAAACTATATTATAATATACTATGACCAGGGTTACAGACAGTCAGTGCAATCGTCTCTCCATACTAACAAGCAATGTGTTGGGTTGGCATTTTATCCCCTCTTGTCACATGACTACATAAACCATAACTGCCAAAAAAAAAGTATAATTTGTTATCCTTGGTCTGAACCAAATGGTGAGGTACCATAATTACAAAATTTAGCGCTAAAATGTTTAATGTTTGTTGCTTACTCAGCCTTTTTACTTGGTTCTGTAGAGGAAAGCTCATTTCCGGCCCTGTCTCTACACGGTTCATTTCTTCCACTGTCATTTCTAGTGACACGAGTAAACCTCAGGAGTCCAGCCTCCCTGCAGCCCATATGTAGGCCTGTGATTGTATGAATAATCTCCAGGTCCCATATGGCTGAACGTCCTGGTGTATTTGATCAGAGCAGTGATGAAGGGGTCCAGGCGTCACAGTGTGTTTGTTCTGCCTGTTTGTCGCACGCTCCCGTGGCATGCCTTCAGTGGGCAGAAGCTCGCAATTTAACTCGTCAGGAGCTTGTGGGTGCCCGCCGTACGGCCCAATGGCAAGCGGAGGTGTAAAAAGATCCGAGCGCAGTCTTCCTCTGCCATGCTCCCCTGACTCGCCCCTTCCTCAGCAATCACAGGCAACACTACTGTCATTTATAAACTTTTAATATCTGCTCCTGTGGGTAATGGCTAATTTCTCCCAGCACATGGCTCTTCATTAAAAGTTGATTTCTGTCAGAGAGGATCCCTATCACATTAGCTCCAGTCACTTGGACGGGTATAGGTTTTATTCATTTATTTATTTTCATTTAATCTGCTGTGCAATTTCTATTTTTAATCACACCCCAGCACTTGACTGGCTGGAAGATCCATCTCTCTTTTTTTCTCTCTCTCTCCTCCACATCCCCCCCGCTCAGCTCCCTTAGGCTTCGTCTCGTGTGTGTTCCCGTATGCTAATAACGCTGTTCAGAGGCCTATAGCAAGAAAGGAATTGTGGATAAAGTCAGGATAAAGTGTGAAACGGCATCATGAAATTTATCAATTTGAATTGGAGTGCAGCTGGTGTGCTCGCAGAACGGCTCACTTCGCTGGCACTTAGCCGCTAGTTTAGTGCTTCAAGATGAGAAAAATCAATGCATTTCCAGCAGTTTTTTTTCTCTCACTTTTCAGCCTGTTCTTTCAGGAACATGAAAGGCTTTCCATGTTCACCTGCTCTTCTCATTGTATTCCTTGAGACAACCACTCTTATTGGTGTTTTTACTCTTTTTTTTTCATTTTTATCCTCTGATAAAGGAGATCAATGTTTTCTTTTCTTCTTCTGCTACAAGAGTGCCTGCTGAAACGTACAGAACCTTTCAGTTGCCATTCTCGTATGGCCTGTTTCCACTGCGTGGCACGGTACAGTATGGTTTGGTACGCTTTTATGGCCGTTTACCGTACCGCTTTTTGGATACCCTTTCGACAGGGTTCCTAGCACAACAAAAGGGTATTAAAAGGTGGAGCAAGACCTGCAGCTGAATGCTACTGGTTTACAGAGATACGTTACTAGTTCGTGCACAAGCCAGGAAAATGAAAACAAAGGAAGCCATTTAAATACACGACATTTTTAAATACACAGCCTTGACATTACATCGTAATAATATATGCATATAATGACAAGCCATGGTTGACCCAAGCTTAAACAAACCTTGTTGTCATCTTGATGAGGAGCCACAAAGCCAAGAAGAAAAGCAGAATCTACCCTGTGCCTCGTAGTTGTTTACAAGGCCATCTAATGCGCGAGTGGTTTCACTTTCTCGCGTGCGCTCGCCGTGCGTCTATATTTAAATAACAAACTACTTGAGCTGATGATAATAATGTGCACGTGTTTATTGAAGTGCTTCTGACATCTGATCATTTTAGAAATGGACAAACGCGAGAGTGAAGTGCGAAACAAAAGAGAAGCCAAAAAAATCAAAGGAGTAAATGATTCTTTCAGCAACCTAAAAACATGAACAAACTGCTATGTTTAATTATTATCATCACCTTTTGGACCATTATGAACTCTGAATGACTGAGTTACTTTCTAACAAGAGGTTACTTATGCTGGTAAAGATTAAAGAAACAGATGAGAGGTTTGCACTGACTGGGCTATATGTTTATGCTGTGTGTAGGTTTATGTAATTGGTAACATATTGGAGACTGTACCCACCATACCTGTCAACATTGGGATGTGAAAATAAGGGATATGCCCACCATAATAAGGGATTCCCCTGACGCCCCCAGACATGTAGAGAATCTGTTTGGGAAACAGCCTCTATTTATCACTATGAAGCGCGTCAGCTGACAGTCATGCACTGTTTTGAGGATTGCATATGAAGGGGAGACGGCACCTGTAATAAAAGGAAAGGGAATCCGTCCGTTATTATATTTATTTCAAAGTGTTTTCATGCCTAAACAAAGCGAAAACACAGAACAGACTCACATTTAGAAGCAAAGGGCGGCCCCTGGTGGTTTAGCGGTATGGGTTGCATATAGGGAGGCTCTGCTCTTTAATGTTTATTGCCACCCTTCAGAGAAAGACTGAAATACCCGAGAAATACAGGAATATACCTTTACGGGAAGATAACGGGATGGAACTGTAAAATGTGGAAGAATCTCTGGAAAAACAGGAGGGTACCCCTCAATGGAAACAGGCCATTATTGTATTGAAGCTGACAGCTGTGACATCATGGACAGGACTTGTGCAGATCCCCTGCAATTGCTCCAACCTGTGCCTACAGCAACAGCAGCAGCTATCGTTAGCTCCATCATTACAGATGCTGAGGGAGGATGAGCCTTGCTTAACACAACCACGGCCAGGCTCTCGCACCGGCTCGCAAGGTCAGCCCAGGTCGACATCATGCGCTGAGTGAGTTTATGTGTGTTTGTGGTGGTGGAGCTGGGCTTGTTGTACTGACCCTTCCACCTTCTCTCAGCCCGTGTCTTGGTTTTCTCTCACCCTCTCACTTGCATGCCTTCCGTTGGCAAGAAATCAGCATTAATGAAGCTCTTGCATCTCAGAGTTCACTCTGGGCTCCTGCACAGCTATATCAGACCATGTGTTTGTTTGTGTCTTTAGCTCTGAGCCGAGAGACCCGTCGCTAGTGTTTTATCAGGCGAACATGCAGGTTGTTAAGGATCAGCCTTGCTACGGCAGTAAATTACTTTCGTGTTGACAGGGCTAACACGGCTCACATTCTCAACTTATTCATTAGGGCCGTGAGGAGGATTCAAATCCACTTTCTCCATCTCCGCAACCAATGGCAGGAAAGGTGTGGGAATTATCCAGCGTGAGAAGCAGCAATCTCTGCCAACAATGACATTTTCTTCTGTCTGTATATAGAGCATCTGTTTCACCTTGGATGAGGCTGCTCTTTCATGTCTTATTTTAAATGACATAGAAGATTGTGTTGGCAGTATTTTGGGTAACACATTTATTCTGAGTCAAACTTGGAGCCTTTGAATCAACAACACACCTGTATGAGATGCTTTCTGTACAGAGTGTGTGTGCGTGTGTGGTTTTGTTGGTTCACAAGGACAGAAATTTCCCTAATATCATATGGATAACTGTATTACAACATTGAGGTGGTTTATGAGGACATGTCTTATGTCCTTGTAATTCAAAATGCTTAAAAATCATACTTAATAGACTCCTTAGCTATTCAAAATGTTTGACATATTCCCTGTGAGGGTCCGATTTAGGGGTAAGATTTGGGTTGGTACATATTATAACTGTATACAATACATTATGACTATGGTGAGTCCTCTTAAACCAGCAACACCAACATGTGTGCGTGTATGTGTGTTGGTTGCTTGGGGTAGCGTGTTAACCAGAGGAGCAGCCGGTGCACCAGATGTTTCCTCCCTCAGTGGACTTGTCACAGAGGGACCTTTAGTCTCTTACCTGCTCTCTGCTCCAGACCTTCTGCACTGGAGGCTTGCTCTGTCCTCTTTTCAGTCCTGAACCTCTCAAATCTGACTGATCACTGCCAGCTACTGTTTTATTGGCCAAGGGGTTTCACACTTTTTTACATACTTTTTTCAGATACTACATGTTGTTCTTCTTCTGAATAATGAGAATAATAATAACAATAATAGTAAGTGTTGTTATTTTTATTAGTAGCAGTAGTAGTAACATTTTGTTACATGAAAGCATGTTGTGTTTCTTTTTACTTTTTTTTTTACTTTTTTATTTTTGTTTAGGTTATATTTTTTATGTTAATTTGTTTTGAATTGGTGGAGGTGTCATTAAAATGATTTCATCAAAACATATTTACACTTCCGTGTCCCCTAGTGCATGCTTGGGATGAAAATTAAACACCTACTGTGTGAAGTAAATAAAAACAAACATTAAAAAGCACCTAAAATTATGTGAGAATTTGTTAATGTCTTATTTTGCATGTAACTTTACACAGCATGTGAGTTTATATTTGATTTAGGAGGCAAAGGTTGAATATCATGCAAGCAGCTGAGAAATTGTATGATTAGCATTGCAGTTGTGGTCGATTGACAATATAAAGGTTGTAAAAGCTTGAGGATTCTTCATTTTATAGTAACAGTTGTGGAAGAAATGTCAGTCATGACTACATTTACATGGACATCAGTAATCAAAATAATTTCTTTAATCTGAATAAGACAATAATATGATTAAGGTGTTTACATGAGTTGCTTTTTGAATGTTGCTTTCATGATCCCGTTTTACCGTTATAGCACAAAGATCGATTAACATCATTGCGTCACCACGCTATTCACATTTTCTCTGGAGTTTGATGTAATTTCGGGTGTTTCACTTTTAATTTGTCAACTTCAACTGCAGTTTGGCACATTCAGGAACATTTCATGCATGCCCCTCGTGACAAACCAGCATGAACTGCTGAGTGTTGTTTTAATGGAATTTGATACCGCACACCGTATGTGAAAACAACCTTAGCATTTCGCAATGTGGGTGTCTGTGGTCCTTCACAGAGTAGGTGCAGAGAATAGTGGCAAACAGCCATGTGTGTACAGTATAGACTATCCTGTCGCAAAATGCAGCGAATTTCCTACACGACAGTAATAGTTTGATTAAGGTGTTTACATGTCTGCACTGCACTTCAATAATGCAACTAAATTCGATTAATTTAATTTTTGTTTAGTTCGATTATGACCTTAATTGAATTGAATTAATCAAAAATCAATGTTTACATGGTAGACTCTTAATCGGAGTATTGTCTTAATCATAATAAAATCGGATTATTGGTGTACATGTAAATGTACTCACTGTTATCCACTGGTTGTAAGAAAAGTAGTAGTAATTTTAAATAAGTTGCATCTTAGAAGACAACCGGGTGTGTGTGTGTTTTTTTTTTTTTTTTTTTATTCCTAATAAATATTCCAAATTACAGTTTGGATGACCATGCTGAGAGATTTTCCTTTGTAAATAAGTTTATTTATATATTTTTTTCAGAACAAAAAAGTTTTCTCCACAGGCCATCAATCGTTCAGCCATTTGTAAACATAAACTTGTACCAATTTGTACTCACTTTAAATGGCGATCTTTCTTTTTGTGCACCATAGTATGAAAAGGAATCAGAACTGTTTGTACAGACAAAGAGGACGTGAGGAGGGGGAAAAGGGTGTCGATTATCAAACCAGTTCAAGGCATTTTGACACATTCGTATGACTTTTAAAATATACGTGAAGAGCCCTCTTACCAGTCGTTTTTGGAACACAAATAGCTCCCCTTCACAAAAGAAACAAAAATGAGGTACGAATTGCCGGTAAATTATTTCCTGTTCTTGTGGATAATAGGCTACCTTGTGCGGCCTTTGATTTTCTCTCTTTTTTGTCTCCATCCCTCTGTGTTTATTCAGCCGTCTTTCTGCAACTCTGCTGGAATCCATATTGATAGCTGTCAGGCGGTGTTGCTGGGGAGCAGAAATAGGGGGCTGTGAAAGTAGGGGAAGGGGAGATGTTGTATGGAGGGCACATCTGTCAGATCTCATGACTTGACCCATGCTGTGATGTGAAGGCTACTGTCAGGAGATGGGGGAGAGCCGGCACAGGTATTGCCCAGTACATGCACTGTCCTCAGGCTGGAACTGGCTGTGACACCCTGGTGGATTCGTGAGAAGGGAGAATAAAGCACCCCTGTGTACCGAGCTGACAGGAAAGATCTGTTCACCGCAGAATCCTCCTGTGAAGCCCAATCCCAATTTGATCAACTCTCAAATGTCTTTTCTTGTCAGCAGAGTTTGATCCCGAGGAACTTGCAGATTTCCATCGGTCAGTCAAATGGGATGATTCAAGTCGCAGTGTGTAGCGTAATGTCAGCTTTTATTGTGGGTAAAGACTGTTGGGGAAACTTTAATACTAATTGATCCCAAGGAAGGCTTATGGACGCAGGTGTGTAGCTGCAAGGCAGGACTTTCCGAGGTGGCAGGGGAAAAGAGCAAACAGCAGGATGAAGAGTCCAGTTTTTTTTTATGTTGACTCGGTCGTGTTGCAGACACTGTTAATGGGCACCAGTGGTTCCTGCAAATGCTGTACATATTTTTTTGGTCATTTTGCTTTGAAGCAGCAAGAGAAAACACTGGGCATTGCAGGTCTTTGCAAGGTTTCGATTGTGGGCAGCAGTTTCTTTCTTCTTCCTCGTCTGTAGGTACACGTGTTTTAAGCTGACAGTACTGTGCGCTTATTGCCGACAGGTGTGAGTCTCACATTTTATCTCAGCTGCTCCCTGCAGCACATTTCATGTAACGACGTTATTACCAGGAGACTTAATCAAACTCACTAACAATAGCTCACACTGACAGACGTCCAGGCAGCTGGTGCATAATGCTCTGCGAATATTCACAGTGCCCCAGCAACCCCGTCTGCCCGCTTAATCAAGTTCTCTCGGTCACCCGGGGAACAGGAAAACAGAAAAGGTGGAGTGGGATGGTGCCGCTTGTTAAAACTACAGCCATTCACAAAGGATGAATAGGGAGAAGGCGACACTGGGTATAATGCTATATATATGGTCTATTTTAGTGCTTGAAGAGATATGAATGAACATTCTGCCATTATTTTCTCACCCTCATATCATTCCACGGCTGTAAGAGTTTCCTCTGAGATATTGTGGAAGTGAAAAAAGATCACTTCTTGTGTTATTCACTGCCTTAAATCCTTTGCATGCGCTCTAGTAGCAAGGTCTGATGCTTTTAAGTCAAATCCAGAAATCAGGACTGAAAGATTTATTTGTAAATCAAACTAATCTCAATCTTGGACCCCATTCAGTATTAAAGGTGCAATAGGTGATTGTCTTCTGAATTTTTTTGTCTCAATCCCAATTCTATTTTTGTACCCATACCTTTTCCTCTTGGCCCTTGAAACAGAGTGTGAAGGGGAAGGGCTTCAAAATGTAACCCTAAGAAATGGGACAGCACTGCAACACCTGCACACGTCATCATATGTCATCACAATCTCTTGCTTCATATAAAATTGATGATGGCGACTGCTGTAGTTGTTCCAGTTATGTTATTTTTTGGTATTTATCTTCAGGAAATCACTGAAGGCAATGATAAAATTTTATTATGACGATATAATGTGCACTGCACATTTACATCGTGGCCATATTCATCTATGTAAACACACAAAAACAACATTAACATTATACCAGGCACTGTAAAAAGGTCATTTCCAGCCTCTAGACTTTTCTGACTGGGTATTAGGGTGTCACAGAGTGTCAGATGTGAAAGTATGTTGTGGGACTACTATACAGGAGTTATTATTATGGATTAGAGATAGCAAAATTTAGCTATTTTATCTTAGCGTTACTTCTACAGGGTTACAGCTGAAAGGGCATTGCTGTGTAAAACATATGCTGGATGTGTTGGTGGTTCATTGCACAGTGGCAACCCCTGATGAATAAAGGGACTAAGCCAGAGGAAAAGGAATAAATGAATGTTGTATAGTGTGTATTCATGTGTTCAGGAGGGATGGTTTTGGATGGGGATAATCAGGGTTTGACATAGATTTTTAGTGCTATCAAGCTAACGTTAGCATTTTCCTAGGTTTTTCCAAATAATCTTTAGTGCTTTTCTGCCAATCTCAAAAAAAAAAAAAATAAATAAAAAGCAATTTGGAAAACACATTTGCTCGAATTGCTTTCTCGTGTGGTAGAATACATTCAAACAACCACAAAAGGCCACACACTAAACAGTTAAAAGGACTGGATAAACATAAAAGTAAATGTTATCAGATTATTTTTATAGCGCTTTTACAATGTAGACTGTGTCAAAGCAGCTTAACATAGAAGTTCTAGTACGTAAACTGAAACAGTGTCAGTCCAGTTTTCAGATTTAAAGTTCAGTTTAGTTCAGTTCAGTGTGGTTTAATTTTCACTGCTGAAAGTCCAAACAGTGAAGAGCAAATCTATTGATGCGCAGCTCCACAAGTCCCAAACCAAGCAAGCCAGTGGCGAGGAACAAACTTCACCAATTGACGAAAATGAAGGAAAAAACCCTTGAGAGAAACCAGGCTCATTTGGGCATGACCATTGCATGGTCAGAATTGACATTATACAGGGAACTATCCCTGTACAGAATAGCCATGGCACAGAGCTGTGTTGTCCTCCATAGCATCATGGCCTTATTCATGCTAGCAGAGCTGTTGTCCTGTTATTATCGTTGTGTTTGGACATGCACAGGCACATGCACAGCTCTATAAAAGAGTGATGTAGAGGCTTTGAGAGACCCTGTGTACTTCACTTTATTCAGGAATGCTGACTTATTTATAGGTGTGGAATCGTGTTGTTTGCTTGTTTTATTGAAAAGCTTGCGGGTAAAGTGGCGGCAGGCTGGCATGTGAGTGTGATCTCTGGAGGGTCCTCCTGCAGAAATCTTCTTCGCGATAAATAAGTCAACGTTGATGAATATTTCATTCACATGAAATCCATTGTCGCCCGCAGGTCCATGGGGATGTGTCGTTGCTCCACGCATACAGCAAAACAACCTCTCCCCCAGGTCAACCAATCCCTCGTCATTGGCATTCTGAAAGAGGCGCTGTATCAAGCCCCATAATTAGCTCAGCGCACATCTACGGTTCTGACGAATCGAGTGACAAAAATTGTTCAAGACTTGTAGGCATGTGACATCTAGCTGCATTGTATTTCACCTTCAAAACTGCTTCAGAGCTGCAATTGCACTGATTTAGTGCTGCACTTGTCACTTTTCATATGCCGTAACCTATGATTAGGAGATGAACACACAAAAGTTTAAACCCCCCCGGTTAGCAAGAAAAGAGCTTGTACTTTTATGCCTTCCGGGGGAGGGAGCAATAAATAGCAAGAAATGCAACAAGAGACAGAGAGGTAAAATGAGGGAATGAAAGAGAGTGGAAGGAAGTGACAAACTCGGAAGGCGAGTAGTAATTTACGGTGCTCGAGATGGCAATAGAGGTATGGACAGGCATTAGACAAGAATAGGACAACAAGATGTAGAACATGGACCATCAATGGACGAATGTGCTCTAGGCAAGCAAGTTCTTTCAAATTAATAAGTAATGAGCTAAACTCACTCCATTTCTAAAAGGAATCACTCAGTCCAGGCTTTTCACCAAATGGGTCAGGGGTTCTCTGTGAAAATGGCACTCTACAATCTTTACTCTCTCTTTTTTAGTTAGAGAAGACATCTACAGAAAGATAAGTAAATAAAGAAAGAAAGAGCAAGCAACATGTTTTATTTAAGTGAAGGTCTGCATTGTGTATTCTCAGACAGAGCGAGGCAAAAGCAATTCCAGGGACAGAATTAAGAGACGGCAACTTTTGTTTAGTTGCTAGCAAAGATGTTACTCTAATGCATTCACTGTAACTGTTTTTAGTCTGTGGTGTCTACTTGCGTAGATGGGTCATCTGTATGAGTTTATTTGAAGTTCTGAATGTGTGCTTTCTCATGCTTCCTTTTTTATCTCAACTTGAGGATGGGATTAGTAAACAGACCACAGCTGCGGTTGCTGTCGTCTTTTTTATTTTATTTTTTTGCTCCCTTGTATAATTCATTTAAGAAAAGAGACTGTTGGATGCAATTCCTTTGGCATCTTTAAAAGTCCCAGTTAGACCTCTCGAGCTACCCAGTGTTGTGCACTTTCTTGCCTCAGTCAGTTTGCCATTGAAAGCATAGTTCATAATTTCATATTCTGTCATCCTACATAATCAGTTGTTTTTCCATACCTATATTGAGATGGGTGAAAGGCAAAAGTTCAAATCAAGTTACAATTATTTCTATAGTAATTTGTGTAGGTTTACAGAGATTGATAAGCAATAATGAAAACTAGATATGAAATCTCTTCATTGTGAAACAAGTACAGTACATCAGGTGCGTTTTGTTTGGTTCAGTGATGATTCTGTTCAATTCAATATGAATTCCATTGTTGATAAATCTGATTTGCAACAGAACTCGACCATGCAAAACCTTGCACAATAGTATCTGGATGCAGTTTTTATGATGCAAGCTGAGATTGCATCGCTCAGAGATGCGATCTCAGACACAATGCACTCAATGGAGCTAGTGACGTCACTAAGAGGAGTAGGGTTAGGGGTGGAGTTAGGTGAGCACATTAAAAAGCATTGGATGCAGCTCAGATTGCACTGCACCGAGTCTGCAGCCAGACCCCTCTCAAACCTTAGGAGAAACCAGGCTCAGTCAGGGGACCAGTTCTGACTTGCAGCAGTCTAGTCAGTGACTATTATGTGCATGCTTCTTGGTAAAGTTGCTTGTCCCAACTCATCCTGGACATTGTGCATTTAAGCTGGCCATAGGGATTTGTGCACGCATCTCATCATCAAAATCTTTGCTCATAATTAATTCTGTGGGTTTGTCTCATCAATGTCCTCTTAGACAGAGTAGGATTGTACTATGATCATCCTCAGACCATCGGCAGACCATCCTTCACTGTAAACAACAACATGGACACAGAAATGGGAGCGTTGTTTGCACTATTGTCCGTTTTAGGTGCCATTGTGCAGTTAAACTCTGCCTTTTTTACTACAGCAGCTGCATATATTCGCAAGAGGCAAGCTATTGTTTGAGCACTAGCTAATCGCTCGTGTTCATCGTTCAACCAGCGTTTGTTGACTAACAATAACCAAATGCCGAGCGAGACACATGCTTCTTGTTTACACTTGCATGCCCAGAGTGTGCGAATGGTCACGTGATATATGTTTTTGGTGGAGTAGTGTGGACGGAGATATGTTTAGAAAACGCATATTTTGAACGCTAGTGTGAACCCGGATCATTTTTGATCTAAAACGCCATTTCAAAATGAAAACGCATTAGTTAAAAGGAGCCAGGGTTGTCTTGAACTGTGCCGAGGCGCAATTGTTGCCTTGAGGCCTGAATCAGAGCACTCACACTTGTCAAACGAATCGGGAAAAGGGGGTCAAATGTGCCTGGGCATGGTTCGGATAGCCTAGTGTCAGTACACTTATAGTGTTTTTTACTCTCAACCTGTGTTAGAAAGACTGTTTCAGAGCTTAAGTTAAAAAAAAATAAAGTATCCACCACCTGCAGTCAATTGTGATATTCTAACTATTTTCAATTGACTGGGATTTTCAGAATTTAATGGACATGAAAGGTTGTAATGCTACAGGAGCTCTTTTAAACACTGGGGAGCTGAACAGAGTTTTGTAAGTACAAGACAATTGTACAGATTGTAAAAAAGTAAAAAGAAACAGATCACTCTTTTCTATGCATTTAGGTTCAGTGAGAACTGAGGATGTCAAGTTTCAAAATGATCATAAAAATAATCATAGAAATATGTCTATGAAGTCACTCCAGACACCTGTTACCACTTCAAATGAATTAATTCAGGGAAATTAACCTCAAAAACCAGATCTGTTCCAAAAAAAATAATAATAATAATTTGGCAAACTGATTTTTGATTAATTGAATCTTAAAAAGATGCGACTTAAGATAATTATTTGTTTATGAAATGTCACTAATACTTAATTTCAGAATAAATCCAATGAATGGAGAATAACTTTAATATTCAGTAGATCTGGATTATAGTGTACAATTTGTGTGAATTGCTTTTATTTGGTTTGGCTTCCCAATGTCAATGTCTTTTGTTCATTCATTCATTCATTCATTCATTTTCTTTTCGGCTTAGTCCCTTTATTAATCTGGGGTCGCCATAGCAGAATGAACCACCAACTTATCCAGCATATGTTTTACACAGCGGATGGCCTTTCAGCTGCAACCCATCACTGGGAAACATCCATACACACCCATTCAATACGGACAATTTAGCTTACCCAGTTCACCTATACCACATGTTTTTGGACATGTGGGGGAAACCAGAGCACCCGGAGGAAACCCACGCCAACACGGGGAGAACATGCAAACTCCACACAGAAATGCCAACTGACCCAGCCAGGGCTGGAACCAGCAACCTTCTTGCTGTGAGGCGATTGTGCTATTCACTGCGTCACCATGCAGCCTTCAATGTCTTTTGTGTGTTCTAAAAAAAAAGATTCAAAGATTGCAACAATTTAAGGATGTGTAAATAATGACAGATTTTTTTTTTATTTTGCAAAATGGCCTTTAAAAGTAACATATTGAGATTTTTTTCTTTCAATTTACCCTATGACTCGTATACCAGCTCCTCACATTTCTGCCATTGCACTTCGCCAAGAGTTATTAAGATGTTCAAATGGCATCTTGAGACCTTGTTAGCAGAAAACATCTTTATCACTTCCATCCCTTTTCCATCCTTTCACCTCACCACCCATCACTAGTCCATCACCCTCATTTCACATTCCATGACAGTCTCACCCACATCTGATTTACCGCACAGCCTCTATCTAGTGTTTGTGTATGTGTTCGTGTGCGTTTTCTCAACATATATTCAGTGTGATGTTTATCGTGTGAATTTATTGAGCTCTTCCCCCTCCGTGCTGATTTGACATCAGATTTAATGGACAAGTAGACAGAGGCTTGTCTGTTCACTCATGTTCCCTCTGGTCAACATGCTGCTTCTCACTCACGCGCTCCTGATTCATCCAAAATACAATTACATTTGAAAGAAGAAATGGGATTGAAAAAATCTATCGATCTATGTCATATCAACACCATCCATCTGTGTTTATCTTTCTATCTGGTTTCCCCATCATAGAGCGGGTTTTTTTCACTACCACACCAGACATTTTCCTCCTCTATTTGTTTAGTTATCCATCAGTCTATTTACCTTATCATGCTGCCAAACCATCAATTTATGCTTCCATCTGTCTGTCAAGCAATATCGTGATATCCATTTGTCTAACTATCTTCTCTGTCTAGTCACCCCACTGTCAGTCAAAGCTTCTCCTTAACTGTTTTCTGTAGCTGGAGAATAGTGTCAGTCTGGTTAAACTTGACTTCTGGACACTTTCAGGGACATGCATAATCACAGGGACACTTGATTATGTCTTATACTTGCATATTATGGATAAATGACATTTTTATGTTGTGCTTAAAATTGTAAAACTGCTTATTTGGAGACATGGGTTGTTGTGTACGAAGACCAGCCTTGCCTTGTATTTAATATGAGCCCATCCAAATGCTCATTCCACTGGCAAGCCAGATCTCTGCTGGGTCACTAGCAGTTTTGAAGCATCGGTATGGTGCTTTAGGGTCTAGCACACATGATCCTAATGGATTAGCCGCTCACCTTTCCAGAGATTAACTTGGGGGGCAATGTCCCACCAGAGCCCCCATCTGCACCCCATGTTTCAGCCATAATGCTATTATGATGCACAGAGAGTGACATGTTTACTGCTCACAATAAAATCTTTACATGCACATCCTATTTTGAAATAATGTTAATAGTTAAGATTAATATAAAGAAAGCATCTGCTTATATGTTTGCACAAGCTCCTCACCAGCATCATATCAACAGACAAGCAAAACGTACACTGTTATGATGTCAATATTTGAGACTATAGATTCATTATAGCTATGTGAGACTGTGATTGCTTTAATTAGAATTGTTTGGGAAACTATTTACTTGAAGTGGTCTTATAAGATTGTCATGAAACCTTTATAATCAAGACATGACACGTAGGCTCATTCTGAAAACGTAGCCCTATATACATTTTTGGAGATCACAAATTATTTAGCCCGAAGTATGTATGGCTGCATTTCATCTTTAAAATGAATGCAATGGTGCGCTATGACGCTGTTCCTTTTCGTGCTTACAAGCTGACTGCTTATCTCAGTATGGACGGCTTTCCCGCTGTTACCAGTTTGTCCAGTAGCTCGCCATGTTTGCCGGCGGACTTGAGATTCAGAGAGGTATTAACCAAGACGACGGGATTTGAGTCTGCCAAAGAACAGTTCCAGAAAGTGGGTAAGAAAAAAACAAAAGCTAAAAAAAAAAAAAAAAGGAAATAACAGGGTGAGAATGTGGTAAATTCTGAAAATGTGCAGAAAATCAGGCAGGGGCTTTTCTTTTTCTGGATTGCTTTTAAAAATGTTGGTTGGGTTTAGGGAAGTGGGTGAATGGGTCAATCTGTGCTTTTAAAAACACTATTGGTTGGATTTAGGGAAGAAGGAGGGTGGGTCAGTCGATCGATCAGTCAGTTAGTCAGTCAGTCAGTCAATCGACAACATTCTCTGGTGCATTTACGTGAGAATAGCGAGTGTGAATGGCACTCACAAGAGAAATTTGAGATTCTAAAAAACATACACAGCAGCCTCTGGTGCATTCGCAAAAACAAAAACTGCAAAAAAGCATACCTCCTGGGACGTATTTAGCGCTCTCCAGAAATGTATATATCATTAATGGCATTAAGTGTCTTTGCTCCATTGTCATTTTAAATGCAGGGGTGGTATTATTTGAAATGTCTTTATGACATAACTGCTTGACATAACCTGTCAGCGTCTTCGTCATGACAACTTGACATAATCAAGACAACATAACTTGTCATAAATCTGTCATAAACATGATTGTCATAAGGCAGATGTAGATTAGCATCATTAGTATATTTCTTGACCTCAACTACAGTGTTACTAATTAAAGTTGTCATTAAAATGTCATTAAATGTAATTTAAATATTAAGATGCTATTCTAAAATTATTTGATTAAATTGATACTATTTTTACGGACAAATTTCTATAAAAAATGTTCAAAAAAAAATATTAATGATAAAATTATAATGGTCTTACAACAATCATGTTTATGGCAGATTTAGGATTTATTTCTCTTATCTTGGTAATGACAAGTTGAAGAAGTTTGTTTGTTTGTTTGTTTGTTTGTTTGTTTGTTTGTTTCTTTCTT
>CAIGQZ010035043.1:12822357-12866532 GCA_903798205.1 Danio tinwini | reverse complement strand
AATGAATGAATGAATGAATGAATGAATGAATGAATGAATGAATGAATAACGTGATGGTTATAAATTGAAAACTAATAAAGAGCTTATAAAATATAAAGTCAAATCCATGCAAAACATTGTTCTATCTATTGTTCTGTTGCATTTTCGATGCTTGTTTTCAACTCTAATGGGCAACATTGTGACTATGATGAAAAAAGCCATCTGTGCTTGAGCTGCCATTTTTATGGTCGCTTCTTGACACATCATGTCTTGTTTTTGGTTAATTTAGATGCCTTATTTCAGTCCAACCACAGCAGAGTTTATTTGGAAGCAGACCAAGACCCATCTTTGAAGAGGTCTCGGTCTGCTTTCTAGGTGCACACCAGGGCTCAGGTGGCAGTGTTCACACCTATTCAAATAATCTGCAGTAAAAGATCAACTATACCAGAGTTTGTTTTTATCAAATCAATCAAATCAAGTCAATCCTGCCAAGTGTGAACTCACCATTTTCTCTGGAATCCAAATGGAGTACATACTGTACATTAAACACTATTGACTTCAGTCAATGGGCAAGGTTTGAAACAACATGAGGGTGAATAAACTGTGCTAGAATGTTATTTTTAGATGGACTATACCTTTAAATGCTCCCAGACCTTCAGTAGTCTTCAGATAAGCACATGCAGCTGTGTACGCACTGTTTTCGTACTTGTGTATGGGCGCGTTCCATCAAGTGTCTCTTCTCCAGGCTGTGTTGTTATAGGTGAAGGATCTCTCAAGCCCGAGACTAGATCGCGAGCTCAATGGAGTTACTATGACACCAGACAAGAAGCAGCCGACTCCAGACCATCTTATGTAGCTCTCTCCTTAATCACTTTGCCTTTGTTATGATGTCTGATGTTGTTCCTCGTCTTCTTTTCAACTATTATCTGCACCCCTGTTTCCTCCTCTGTTTTTTGTCTCTGATTTGTGGATTGTTTTTTTGTGAATATTCCTAAGTGTCCTTTCTTGTTCTCTTTTTAAACAGACAACCGTCGCACTGGTTTGGAAAGATCCCGTTCGCGCCACAATGCAAACCCTATGGTCCGATGATCGCTTGCCGGCTAAGGACGTTCGCCAAGTGCCAAAGACCCAAGAGTGGGGACAACACCGAGGAGGGCTGAACCAGGATGGAGACAGAGCCCTCGGCTTTCACATATATACACACATGCACACAGAACGCAGAACAAAAACCTCAAGATGTGCATCACAGACACTTCATTGTAGGATCACATGACCCTTCTGAAGCCTTATATACCACATTGTGCAATGGGCCTGTTTAATTATGCGGCGTTTGTTTGGTATTTTCAGTTACATCAGCTCTGTTTATATCTCATGATGATGACTTCCCTGATTTGGCTCACTATCTCCAAACAATCAATGATTGGCTGTGGTTTGATCTCTCGCTATTGAACGCACAAACATGCTCCTGTTGACAAAAGGCCACCAGAACGGACTGAACGATTCTGTATGCATATCAGCAGAGGGACTTTATTTTAAAGAAAAGCTTGACTTGACTGAAACTGCCTACCCACTTTTGCTTTCTGACAGATCAAATTTAGATCTCCAATCCGTAATTCCCACCATCAGTCGTATAACCTCTGATCACTGCCTCTCTTCATATATTACAAATCCTATGTATGTAGCGACATGAAAAAGCTGCTGATATTAGCTTCAGTGTGTACACATTTGTGCTGTGTAAGACCTGCCAGTGCCACAAGGTATCTAAGGTGGTTGAAAGATATTGCTCTTTATCTACGGTAAACACTTCAAACATTCGCAGATGTTTCTCTAGCAGAGTCAAAGGTTTTATTAAGTGAATCTGCAGGTATGCGAATCAAAGAGATGCCATTCATTTCAGTTTTCAAATATGTCACGGCTTTTCTTCGTGATTTCCTCCCAAGTCACTGTGCTTTTAGCTTTTAGCCCTCTTGTAGAAGAGCATTTTAGTGAACTGTAGCTTAGGGGTTTTTATGAGGGGTTTTCTTCAAATTCCAATGGTCAACTTTAAGAGCTCTCTCTTTCTGACCGAATGCATTTGCTTCGCCATCCATGCTTTCACAAAGAGGAGTATTTATCAGATTCAGTACTCAAAGTTCACGTTTCACAGTTTGCAGAATATGAACTTATTCTCAGTTTGCCAGATTTAGCCTGAAGCTTTTGATATGTGAACATTAACCAGATTCCAGTGAGGAGTCGTACAGTAGTAGAAAGTGGCACAACGTTCACAACATGGTGGCTGTCTTCATGTGAAAACCATTAGTGAAATTTCTCTGCCACCTCCCTTCTCTCATGCCTGTTGAGGAGTCATTTTTCGTAATGTCTTCGACCCCCCATGTCCATAACACTGCAGGCAACAATATGAGTGACTGGAGTCATACTGGTACAAGCCGCACGCAAATCCTCTGCTTTTCTTTATGTGAAGGCAATGAGTTAAATGTTCACATCCAGTGCAAGTAAATGCAGTACAACCATAGTGTGGTGCGGTGTGGTGTTAAACAAGCCAGTCTTTCTTCTCACACTGTGTTTGTCATACTCTCCCTCAAGAGAGAGAGGAAAGGTCGAGATGCAGCGAATCGCAATCCATTGATTTGCTTTTCTAATTAAAACTGCCCTTTGAATGGTTTCCAGAAGCTGCACTCGGCTCTCATGACTCTCACTACTGGTTATTTTAAACTCACGTTAATGGTAATTACAGCATCCCCACACTGTCAGTGCAGACATCTTCCACATGCATTGTTATTTTTTCAGTCAAACTCCATTTAGATACATTTATCTGGTGGATTCATCAAATGATTCACAAGCTTTCTGTCCAACGATAGTTGATACATGTGCCAAACATTCATGACACACAAAAAAAGCTAGCATACTGAGAGCAAGGAAGATCATTTAGTCACCCGATTTGAATGTTATCACTCGATTGAAAGGCCGTTATCAGTGGTTATCAGCTGATAGATATGGGCCAGTAAGGGCCTTCTGCGCTTACTGGTAGGCTCAGAAGGCTGTTATTATCCATCCACATGGCTAATTGGCTATACTAATAGAGAAGACTCCAGATTCAGGTTGGGTTTAGGGTTGGGGTAGGGGTAGACGTTAATAAAATACAATTAATGGGGAATTTAATAAATAATATAAATAATTATCGTGGTTAATCAGCTATACAAATAGAGAAGATCTCAGATCCAGATTTGTTTTTACATTACTGTGATGGCTGGGTTTAGAGTTGGGGTAGGGATAGATGTTAAAATACAATTAATGGGGAATTCAGTAAATAATATAAATAATTATTGTGGTTAATTATTTATACTGATAGTGAAGATCCAGTTTCAGATCTTTTTTTACATTTAACATTACATTATATTACTAGGTTTAGTGTTAAGGTTGGGGTAGACGTTATTAAAATACAGTTAATGGGTAATGTAATAAATAAAATAATTCATTAATAATTAACTAGTTAACTTCCGGCCGCAGCCATATGTGATCTATAGCTGATTAAACATGTGAATGCAAAATAACAGCCTTCTGAGCCTACTAGAAGGCGCAGAAGGCCCCTATTGGCCCATATCTATCAGCTAATAACCACTGATAATGCCCATTCAATCGAGTGATAACCTTTGAATTGGCTGATCTAGTTCAAATCACACAAATATTTTCTGAATGATGAAAATGAGTCACTACATTACACATGGAAACAGCAGTACCACCATCCATTTAGACTAAAAAAACAGAGATAGGGCTTAGTGATGTCATAATTTTTACAGCTATAATGTCTCTCTTTAAAAAAAGTGTAATTTATAGACTTTTTTCCTCTCTTTCCTAAGAAAACATTGTTTTATACCAGTGATCATCCCCTCCATCAGTGATGTTGGTGTTAATCTTGTGCATTACTATAGGCTAATATATATGTGTGATGTGTATTTGATAGAGAGTATATCCTGATGCAGGTTAGAGTCTGCAAGTGACTGACAGTGTAACATTTCCAGTCAAATCCAATACTTTAATTGGATGCTAGGCAGAGACCAGAAGAAGGCATAAAAAATGAAGTTACTAGTGCCAATTTGGGTCCTCTGCTGTCTCATTTATCCACATTTCTTTGATATCCTCAGTTTGAATTGTATGATGGTGCACTTTAACTTGTTAAATATAGACTGGAGGGATCTTTTAGTTTGCATATCATTGCCAAAACAGACTGCTCGCATGTGCGGTAACTATTTCTGACAAGCGATTCAATCTCCATTCTCTGAAGTCTCCCCCAGTTTGCTCTCATTCCCGCTCATTGTAATTGGCACTTGGAACAAGATCAAAGTTTAATGGGTAAGAACAACAGCAACTGTCTCAGGACATCCTTTTATTTTTTAGGTAAGATTCCATAGACATGCCTTCCTTTTTTTTCTCCCTGACATTGTGTTTTATTGTCTTATTATAAGCGATTTATATTTGTAACATCTTTAAGTTTATTTTTATCTGTGACTTTAAAAAAAAGAGGTGAAATGGTTATGCACACTGTACCTGAGTATGTAACAAAACATCATACTAAATAATAACCACTTTCTCAAAAACAGATGTCTCCTTTTTTGTCTGTTACTTCCATGATGGGTTCTGAATTATGCCTTTTCTTTATGCAGACTCGTGCTGTGCCCTAAAAAGCTCATTGATGGAAATGTGAAGGGTTTTTTCTCAAGACATTTGGTCAGTCAGCTGATTTCTATAGCTTCAGGGATGAGAGTAGGCAGCTGAGGAGAACCGTAAGTCTGTAAATTTACTCTTCTCACAGCTGAACAGGAAAGCTGCAGGTATTCTTTGTTCCACATTTGTAATATGGCTGCTTTAAAATGAAGATTAATATGAAAGTGAAATACAACGTGCCTACTATTTAATTCTGCCACCACTTTTTTTGTTTGAAAATGATTTGAAAGAAACGATTAACATCATATATATTCTACACAGAATGTCAGAGTGTGGGCTGCTCAAACATTATTCATACACATAAAAACGACAGAGTTACTAGATGAACATTTCAGTCTATTAATCCTTGTGTCTGAATCTGAAAAGCATAGCCACTGTCATGTCGAGTTTGACATTTCATCAATAATTGATTCTGGGCAAAACTTTGTTTTAAATAGATCCACCCACAGGGAAACTCACCGGTCCAAAACAATGTCTAAGTGGATACTGTATATTAAATATGGTCAGACTGACTGTGATCACACTGTGCACCATATTCACTTTCAAAAAGGACAGAGGAATACCCACAAATAAGAGACACATCATTTCTGACCATTTCCAGCTGTTAAGCTGGATAGATTACCATTAAACTGGATAGATTGTCATCTAATCGTCTTTTAATTTCTAACTAATCATCACTTTTTAAGACATATAAAGGTAAGCTTAAATTTAAAAAGCAACACCGATTACCTCTTGGCTAACTGCCTGCTAAGTGGCCAGATTAGTTCTTAAAATACTGATTTTTAATTATTTAATTAGGACAGTAAGGTCTGACTTTGCTTAGAAAAACGTCTTGTCACTTAACAGAAATAATGAGCAGTATAGAATATAAAGTCATGCTGCAGTGGGAAAAAAATTATATTGTGTATGACTCCCATGATCTTGGACGACTGCATCCATACATCTTTGCAATGACTCAAATAACTTATTAAAAAGTCATCTGGCTAAGAAAGCGTTCTTGCAGGACTCCCAGAGGTCATCAAGATTCTTTGGATTCATCTTTAATGCCTCCTCCTTAATCTTACCCCAGACATGCTCAATAATGTTCATGTCTGGTGACGCTGGCCAATCCTGGAGCACCTTGACCTTCTTTGCTTTCAGGAACTTTGATGTGGAGGCTGAAGTATGAGGAGCGCTATCCTGCTGAAGAATTTGCCTACTTCTGTGGTTTGTAATGGAATGGGCAGCACAAATGTCTTGATACCACATCTCACACGCCCTTATTCTGAATGTAACCCCAAAACATGAATTTTACCTTCACCAAATTTCTGTGAGAATCTTGGGTCCATGCAGTTCTTCAGGTAATATGTGCAAATATGAAATACGACATCAAACACAACTCGTTTTGTTACATTTTTAATGTCAGTTTTAATGAACAATGATAGCCATTGTAAAAGTAGAAAATATGACTACTATATATTAAGAAATAGACAAACAAACAACTCAATCACATGTACAAAGTCAACGAGCAACAGTACTGTGTATGTTTGTGTGTGCGAGAGGCATGAAGAGACAAAGAAAGTTTTGAAACAAAATTTTACCCTCAGACCAAGTGATATGCCTGAGCACACATAATAGATTCATGAGGTTAAAGATTGCCTGTTCGATATGTCCAAGATGAATTATATCTCATATCTAAACACTAGAGAGAAGTCAGACTAAGGCAAATTTCTGAAGGACTAGCATAAGTCTGTTCTCTGCAGGGTACATGAGTGATGAATGCCTAGTGATCAACTTCGAAAACCATCGCAACAAATGCTCAAATAGGCACTATTCTTATAAATAAGCCACAGTTTTGCATGTAAATGATACATTCTGGTCTGAAGGACTTTACATTTCATGACACGTGGTATTTCAAACCTGATCTCACAAGGAATTGTAACTATTTTACATTTTGTCAGTTTACTGGCTAATTCGTATGAATTCGTACGAGATTAGCTGCACAAAAATGTATGAATTTTAAAAGGAGGCATGGCACCCAACCCCACTCTCAAACCCAACTGTACTAAAAGTAAATCATACTAAATTGTATGAATGAGATTGTACAAATTCAAACAAATTGGCCACTAAATCAAAAAGTTACAAATTGCCGCAAGAGAGCGTTGGTATTTCCACTCTTCTGGATGATGTGTGGAGCATTATGGGATACCTGGCTGTCTTGGGTTCGCACTAATCTCCTCCTGATGCATCTTTAATAAAAGTGGCATAGAACTTTTACATACATTTGAGCATTTTAATGAATTTAAACAAAGTATGGAATTTTCAATGGAAAAATTCAGTACTGTTTTTAGCCATAGACAAACTATGGTTGCCTAGGGTGCTACCAGCTGAAAGGGACACCAATGAGACAATGATTTTCAGACAACCCTGTCTAGGATTTCATAAAATAGACTATTATAATTTATAGTAAATACTATAGTGTTTTTAAACTATACCATTGCAAAGTGTGTTATATTGTATATATTCTACAATTGACAACTTAATAAATACTCAATCATAATATTAACTATTGTAAACTGATAAACTGTAATAAATACTGTAAAGGAATCTTTAGTTTTCGGTTCTGTAAACTGTTGTATGTTGTTGTGGAAAACTTACAGTATCGGGTCATTTGTTTAGGCAAGGCAGGTTCATTTATATAGTGCATTTCATACACATTGATAATTCAACAAGATTTACATAAACAGGAATAAAAGAAACAAGTATAAAAAATAAAAAAGAGAATAAAAATATGTTAAAAACAGATTAAAGTGTACAATAATTACAATACAGGTTTTAAAGGAATAAAAAAAGAAAAGAAACACATAATAGTGGGCTCTGTCGAACTAGCAGAGTGCTCATTCAGTAAAGGCAAAGCTAAACAGATCTTGATGTGAATGAGCCTAATAACGGAGCACATCTTATCATTTCTGGAAGCTGATTCCATCAGCGGGGGGCACAGTAGCTCTGAAGGCTGATTCACCCTGCTCTGACTGAACTCTTGGAATTTCTGTTTTACTTGATCCTAATAATCTGGATGACCTGTTAGGTTTGTATTCAGTGAGCATACAGTATCTGTAATGTATTGATCTCCTAGGCCATTTAGGGATTTAAAGACAAGTAATAATACTTTAAAATCTATTCTTAATGTAGCTGGGAGCCCGTGTAAAGACCTGAGGACAGGTGTGATGTGCTCAGATTTTCTGGTTCTGGTCAGAGTCCTGGCCGCAGCATTCTGGATGAGCTGCAACTGTCTGACTGTCTTCTTGGGAAGGCCAGTGAGGAGTCCATTACAGTAATCATCTCTGCTGGTGATAAAAGCATGAACAACTTTCTCTAAGTCCTCAATCTAAACAATGCATCTAATTTTTGCAATGTTTTCGAGATGATAGTGTGCTGATTTACTTATACATATACATGACTGCTTTGTTTATATTTTTGTATATATAATTATAATTGTATAATAATTTGTATATATTACTATAGTTGGTGTATTAAAGTCCTTATATTGTTGGGGGTGAACAATAGTAATTTTGCCTATAGGGTGACAAAAAGTATAGAAATGATCCTGGAAATAGTACTGTATTGACGTTACAGGTAAGAATGCAAGTTATAATTAATATAAGTTTAATATTTTGAAACAATTCACTAGTAGTCTATACTGTATATACTGTAGGCAAGATTGATCTCCAACGGGTTTGTTCATGTTAACAAATAACATTCGAAATACCAACTAGGTCTTATGTAATAATTCATTGATATTTCAGTGCGACTTAAACAGGAACAGGAACAGGTTTTATTTGCCGTTTGTCATATGAGTAGCATTTATTCAGTTACGGAATTGATGGTTTTGCGAAGTAAAGCTACTGTCAGGAGCAGATAACAGCAGCGTGTGGTTTGTTTGAAGTGCTGTACTGTATTGTTTGCTCTCTGTCTTTCCTTCACTTCACAGGACGAGCATGTGTGCTATTTTGCCGCTTGAATCAGACTCAATTATGCTGAAAATGGTCATTTACAAAGCTAAATATAAACTGCTGTACAATATGCGGCATTAATTTTCATTGTTCTTCTGACGGCTGACATTTGGTTTCAACCGTGGTTAGAGATGGAGAAGGCAATGATGCCCCTTTGTTATTTCTCCATCCCCCTGTCACCATCCTCAGTGTCTCTCTGTCAGTTTGTCTCTTAGAGAATAGAAAAAAAGAACTTTCTTTTTTTTCAGATTCTGAACTGTGAGCATCTCTGACCGTGTTTTGGAGCTATCGCTGCCACTGGGGAGCCGTCCGCTGGGTACCACTCAAATGTAATGGTTGAAATGTTCCTGTCCCTGCCTCTGTCTTCTGTCCTTTCTGCCCTGCAGGCTCCTGAGCGTGCGCACGTGTGCAGGCATGCATGCATCTGTCCGTTCATCTTTGCATTTGTATGAGGTAGTATACGGCCATTCTCTTATATACTGGCAAACCAGGCCGTGTGCATGTTGTTTGTTAGAGTAAGCAATCATGGCCACTTCTGCTCTGTGTCTGCTCGCTAAATCACTGACACAGATGGAGGCTTTTTTTTCATGCACAAAAAAAAACTAAGACAAGATGCAATGGCAAACAAGTGATCTGGCAGGCTAGTGTGTTCTGTTTTAAGCACTGATGCATTTGTAGTGAGCCGGTCATTGAAGGCAGGCTAATTTTGCAAGGCGCTCTGTTTTGTGCAGACGTCAGGCTCATTTCTCCATCTCCTTGGGCTTTGAAAGCTCATTAGATGCCAGGGCCTTGTTGAAGTCGAATTATCAGTTGTTCTGTTTTGTTTTCTGGCAGTAAATGCAGATTCGCTAATTTCCTTTAATCACGAGGTGAAGGATAGAGGCCTGGTCTGAAGCGTGGAGGCCTCTCACTGTGTCTGAAATCAGATATTGTACTGTAGGTACTCAATCTGGCCTGATCATCTGAATCAGGGAGTCATTTGCAGGAGACTCGCTTTGGATCATCTGAATCAGTAAGTAATTAGCTGAAGAATCGCTCTGGCCACTGATTAGGTCACTGATTCAGATAAGCTAGTCAGAGTGAGTCTCCAGCTAATGACTCACTGATTCAAATGATACAGTGAGAGTGAGTCTCCAGATTATGACTCACTGATTCAGATGATCCAGCCAGAGCGAGTGTCAAACTAATGACTCACTGATTCAGATGATCCAGTCAAAGCGAATCTCCAGCTAATGACTTACTGATTCTGATTATCCAGTCAAAGCAAGTGTCCAGCTAATGACTCACTTATTCAGATGATCCAGTCAGATTGAGTCTCAAGCTAATGACTCACTGATTCAGATGAACTAGTCAGATCAAGTGTCCAGCTAATGACTCACTTATTCAGATGATCCAGTCAGAGAGAGTCTTCAGATAATGATTCATTGATTCAGATGATCCAGCCAGAGAAAGTATCCAACTAATGACTCACTGATTCAGATGATGTAGTCAGAGACAGTATCCAACTAATGACTCACTGATTCAGAAGATCTAGTCAGATCGAGTGTCCAGCTAATGACTCACTGATTCAGATGATCCAGTCAGATCGAGTGTCCAGCTAATAACCCACTTATTCAAATGATCCAGTCAGAGCGAGTGTCCAGCTAATGACTCATTGATTCAGATTATCCAATCAAAGCGAGTCTCCAGCTAATGACTCACTGATTCAAATGATCTAGTCAGATCAAGTGTCCAGCTAATGACTTATTGATTCAGATGATCCAGTCAGAGCAGCACAATGTTTCATTTAGAAGGGCTCCGTGTGCCATAATTCCATTAAAAGGGGTTACTTTGAAGAGACTAGAGAATAGGGAGCCCTTCCAAATGCAGCATGCTGCTCAACAGCTAACAACTTCTGTGAGAAAAAGATCTTAAAAGGGGTCCCAAAGTGTGCAACAGTTTTATCTTTTGAAATCCTTCATTGCAAAGGGCCCTTCCAAGTGGCCCATTTTGAGCACATTGGTTTGGAATGACACTTCAATATGGCGACCATGATTGTTTTCACTCTGAATCCCCTTAGGAGGGCAATATATACCTTTTGGAATTATTTGCTGATTCAAGTTCATGACTCGCTTATTCAAATGATCCAGTCAAAGCGAGTCTCCAGCGAATGACTCTCTGGCTTAAATGAACAGGTCAAATTGAGTTTTCAGCTAATGACTCACTGAATCAAACACTTTGATCAGAGCAAAAGGTGCATTCAACATGAAGCACTGCTGCAGCCAGCTTAAACAAAATTAGCTGAGCCCAGGTGGAGGTGGAGTTGAAAATGGAGCCATCAAGCTGGACACTTTGGGGCTCAAAGTTGCTGCAGTCATGATGACCGATCACATGGCCTGATTATTATTATTTTTTTATTTATTTATTATTATTATTATTATTTATTTATTTATTTGTTATTTATATCAATAAAAACTAAATATTGACAGTACAAATAAAACTGAATACAGTCTGTACAAACTTAATTTTTAAACAATAAGGGAATTATGAATAAAATTTAAGTAGAATATATAACGAACGCATAAGAAATAAGGGGAAAATAAGAGGGCACATGAAAAGGAAGTAAATATACATGAATAGACCTATGAAACACAAAACAATAAGCACAAATTCTAGCAGGTGAAACATCAGTTTTTAGGCTATGTTGAACAGTATGTCAATACTGTTCCAGTTCTTGTTTGAATATGTTAAAAAGGGGTTTACATTTATTTACATTTATAGATTTAAAACCTTCCAATATATAAGGGTTAGGGTTATATATTAGTAAAAAAAAACTAGGTGTTTTGATTCAGTCTTAAACAATGATTACAATTATTTTGGATAATGAAAACATTTGTAAAAAAGCACTTTAATCCAAGAAGATTGAACAAAAGGACCAAAATAAATGAGCTACACTTAGTAGAAATTTCACAGAAAGAGCAGGCACATCAATCTCACTTTTAACATTTCTGCATAAACAACAGGAAATCAAATATTTTAAAATCATATATTTTTATATTAAATAAAATATTTTTTTTTTACATAATTTGTTAAGAAAGCTTTATATGGGTGTCAGGATCAATGATGATAATTATTTTATTACAAGTCTGTAAGGCTTATTTGAGTTAATATTTAGGTTATTAGGTAAAATATATCATTTAAATCGTTTAAGGAGCTGAATACAGTAGTCTGTATAAAACAGGCAGATTAAACCATATGCAAATGATCTAGTCATTATGAACAAATTATTTACCAAAAGATGATACTGCAGTAAAATATTTGTGGTATTTTAATAAGCATGATGTGTACAAAATAGAGATGATATAAAAAGTTAATTGTTTGTTTTGGAATTTGTGAGACGGAATTTGTCAAATATTAAACCCGAAACACACATGGTTGTTGTCATGCAGTGAATCCGACCAATCGTCTAATATCGGTGTCGTCATCGCAGCTCCTGCAGTTGCTTTTCTTTTCAGACACTGCAACTTTTGAATCAGTTGTCTGACCTCGGGGCGATGTTGCAGTAATTTGATGCCACATGTGACCGTCACGTGGCGTCAGCGAAATCAACACAAAATTGCTAACCGCATGCACCGCTTTAAGACAGATTTTGATCAGTCTGCGCAGCGCTGCATGAAGTCGAACGCACCTACTGTATTAGCTAATGATTCTCTGATTCAAATGATTCGTTCAGAATTAATCTCCACTTAACAACTTAGAGAGCTTGTTAGCATAACTTTATAAACAGCATGAATGTGTAGATATATTTGTGTATTAACATCTAAATGGGGTTAGGTTTAATAAAAAATTAAACAGCATTAAAGCAATGCAAATGAATGCACATACATACTCCCTGCTGCAGTTGTACATGCTGGCTATAAAGCTTAGATAAAAGCATCTGCAAAATGTACATAGAAATATGAAAGTATACGTATAAACAGCTTTCTTTTTCTAATTTCAGAATTTCACTAATAGTAGACCTTCAAGTACTTTTTACCTACTGTTTAATGAAAAACTATGAATTTGGCCATTCTACTCAGCTCCAAAGCATTATTATTATTATTATTGTGTGCTATATAATATGAAAGTAGGCCTGTTTAGATGCAGACGGAGGAATCAGGGAGATAATGAGAGCAGGGACTGATTTTGTGGTAGTTGTTTTTTGTAATATATAATCCTTATTATTTTGTGCTTGCATAACTAACCCTGTCGGAGATCTGAAAGATGAACCGAGCGGGAGCGAAAGACTCTTCATCTGTTTTTTTTTTTTTGCTCTCACGCCGTTCTCCATTTCTCTATAAACCCAGGGCGTGTGTACAGCCACCCACACCAATTTACACTCTGATGGATCGGCCTTCAACTGGAATACAACATAATAATGATGTATTTTGCATCCTGAATTATGGAAACTAAGATGAAATACAGACTTGGGTGTCTGTGCCCATTCTGTCTGCCACTGCTCTCAATTCAACTTTCTTTTAGTGTGCATGTGTGTGTGTTTCAGTGTGCGTTCATCCTTATGAATTGTTGCAGTGCTCCATGTTGGCTTGAAGTGCAAGTGTTCCAGATCTGAATGGTTTCATAATCAGACTGCTGACACATCCGTCTCCCCAGTTCTGAACAAGCGTCTGTCTGTCACTGTGTGTATCTGAGTGAGAGCGCAGTCAAGAGTCTTCTAGCCTTTTTTTTGTGCACTGTGCTGTAAAAAATTGATTGAATTGTCAAGAAAAGTTGAAAGAAAAATAATGCACGGAGTTCTCACAGCAACTGTTTTAGTAATTGTTTCCAGTAATACGGCTTTGTTTTTGATCATTTATTAAAGGTTTATACAAAATGCATCATTCTGATAATACATTTATGTCTCTCTTTTTTTTCCTCTCTCTTGGCAAGATTATGAATCGCTTTAAATATTAAGAGGGTATTAAGTAAATACTTGTATAATCCTCTGATGTATGAAGATATGAAACTTGGGAAACCAAATATATTGAGATAAACTTAGGTTCAGTAATCTTACTGTTGTTACAATTAGTTTGAGATGAAACAATGCATTACATTTTATAAGGCGTTATGCATGCAAGGGGTGACACGGTGGCGCAGGGGTAGCGTTGTCGTCTTACAGCAATAAGGTCGCTGGTTAGAGCCTCGGCTGGGTCAGTTAGCATTTCTGTGTGGAGTTTGCATGTTCTCCCTGTGTCCACGTGGGTTTCTTCCGGGTGCTCCAAAGACGTGGTGTAGGTAAATTGTCCCTGTGATGGGATATAAAGTGCCCCTCCAAAATGAACGTAAGTGCCCCTCCTGCCCCCCGCTCTTCAGTTCGCGATTCCTCAGTCTGCCACCTTACCCCCCCATACACCCCCCCCCCAATCTGGTTTTCAGTTCACAATCACCAACTTGTTTTCATGTTGTTGACCCTAAAGTCTGACCCTACCATCTAAATGTTGCAGCAGAACTCGAGACTCATCAGACCAGGCAACGTTATTTGTGTTACTGTTGCCTTTCTATCAGCTGGAACCAGTCTGGCCATTCTCCTCTGACATCAACAAGGCATTTCCGCCCACAGAACTGCCACACACTAAATATCTTCTCTTTTTCGGACCATTCTCTCTAAACCCTAGAGATGGTTGTGCATGAAAATCCTAGTAGATCAGTAGTTTCTGAAATACTCAGACCAGCCCTGTAGCACCACGCCACAGTCAAAGTCATTTAAATCAGCTTTCTTACCCATTGTGATTCTCTGTTTGAACTGCAGCAGATCGTCTTGACCATGTCTACATGCCTAAATGCATTGAGTTGCTGCCATGTGATTGACTGATTAGAATTTTGCATTAACGTGCAGTTAGACAGGTGTACCTAATAAAGTGGCCAGTGAGTGTAGCCTTTTACCATTAAAAAAATTTAACATTTCTTATGAAGGTTGAGTTTAGGGGTTGTTGTACACTGAAAATAAATGATTCTATTAATCATATTTCTATTAAATATAGAAATGTTCAACTTAATTTGTTTAAATTCTGCCCATTTAATTAGTTTGCAACCACTTACCTTAAAAGATTTGAGTAAATCCAATGGGTATTTTTTTTCCGTATAGGATAAGGGAATTTTTACGATATAAAATACAGTACACCTGTGGAGAGTCCTCATAAACCACATATACAATATGTGTGTATTTGTACGTGAGTGTGTGTGTGCAAGTATGACAGCCACTAATCTCAAAGCGCTGCTTCTTCTGTCCGTTCTCTGTCCATGCAGTCACCTGTTTCCTTTTTGAGCCATCATTCTCATTCAGTGTGATTCAGAGCGCTGTGACACCCTGTCTGTGTTGTGAGGTTTTCCCAGAGGCAGGTGGTCAGCCAGCGAGCATTTCAGGACCGCAGGGCTCATCCTGCGTGTGGACAGGTCTTTATAAAGAAGAGCTGTCTGTCAGTGCGATCACTGTTTTCTCTTTCAGACCCCCTGCATTGGCCTCGGCAAGGCCACAGCACCACTGACCTGAGGGAAGGACACAGTGTAGGGAGACGGACAGAAAAAAGAGAGAAGCTTGATGTGACTTTGTTGCATATAGAGCTGGAGGAAAAAGAAGAAAACTGAGTACAGGTGCAGTGACTTATACCTCACAAGGATAGTGTGTCTTTATATAAAGCAAGAGGATACCTTTGTTGAACACTCCACATGGGGAAAAAAACACCAGTAACTACAGTAGCTGTTAACTTTTGCACATTGCTTGGAATTCAGCACTGTTGTCCATTTATTTATGCTTTCAAGTTCCATTATTTTACATAATCCCCGCTCTGACATCTTTTTATATTGAAAATGTAATTCTGCAGTTTAACAAAGTGACTTTCAGTGACATTTTAGTCATTTGAAACACATTATCTGCGAAATAAATTATATTTTATAGAAATAAACCCTTGCAATAAGAGAAAAAGGTAACAGAAGGTCACTAGCAAACGATAAACACTATAAACACAATAGATAATTTCAATGAAAAGTCCTTTTGTTAAACTTTTCAGCATCAAGAACTCATACTGTACAGTAATAATTTAACAGCACAATGATGAAATAAATAAATGGATAACTAACTAAGACATAAATGTGACCTGATCTGGCAAAATGATTCAGAAGTCACACTGTTTTATTGTAAGATGCAGGCTGATAATGTGAAAAAAATATTAAAAATACTTTGTTTTTCTTTTTTTAGCCAATTTCACAGAACAGACATTTAAACATTAAGCTGTAAATTGAAGCGCTGTACAATATGTAATGGAAAAACTAAAGCAATTTACAATGTAACATTTTGTATTTGGTTTATTCTATCTTTGTGTTATTTTATTAATGTTATATTATAAATTGCTTCCATTTTTCTATAACATGTTATACAGCGGTTCAATCGGTCAATTGTAAATGTTCAGCAAGCTGACACCACTACTGAACACTGTTAAATATTAAGGTGATGCAAATGAAAAACATTATATTTGGGTATTTTAACTCAACCGAAAACCCCTGACTTTTGTGTTCAACAAACACACTGGAATCTCAGCGAATACTTGCTTCATAGACATAAGAAATATATCCAAATAAAGCTTGAAATTCTTGCTTTTAAATGAAACAACTATACTTGAAAAAAAGTTTTTTGTTTTGTAATATGTATGAAACACACGTGAGGTACAGTCCGTTCTGTTGCACATCACATGAGAGCAGCGAGCGCCCACAAACTTGTAAACAAAGAGTCGCTGTCATTTCTGAAGATGATTTGCCATCAAGAACAAGTTGTAAATTACTTCAGAAGAGCAGCGGGATCAGATGATCATCATCCAAAGGATGATAATGTGTAGAATGGCCATAAATGAGGGTGGTGTCGTGATCTTCTTCTTTTTACACATTAGCTCGGCCAACCTGAAAAAATGTAGATTTTGTTTGATTCAAACGTTTAGAAACAAAACCTATGAGACGGTTGTTGTTTAATTTTATTGATGATTGCAAATATGTAATGTAATCGTAAGCTTGGCATTTGATGTTTCCCCATTCAGGCATAATACCAAAGCATACTGCCCGAGAGGCGTTTCAAAGATTTCAAAGATTTTTTGTGCATCATTTCCTCATAGCAAACTAACTGTGAGGGGTGTGGTTATGAATATTATGGCTGATGCTGTCAAACTAACATTATCATAAAAAAGACTGCAGTTCTAAACCCAAATGTTCAGACTTTGATTGAAGATTACCAAAACTCACTTATAATTTAGTGCACTGTAAAAAATGTTGGGTTCCACACAATTGATGTTTGTTCGAACAACATAAAGGAATTAAATTAACATAGTTTTTACAAATATAAGTAAATTGAACATAAAACAATTAAGTTTTAACACAGACTTGTGTTTTTAAAGCTCAATTTAAATAAATAGTTTGAACAAGCAGCAAATGTAATGTTTTTACTAGCTGCGTTTTCATCCACCAATTTTTATGCACATTTTGGTTATTTGGTTATAAAAAGGTCATGTGATTTACTTATAAGAGATCACGTGATGATAAAAACGTGTACGAATGGACAAACCAGCAGGCTGAGCACATTATAAAGCATCTGAAATGTTGCTTTGCTCATTTTAAAATGCCTTGACTATTTCAGTATTAGTGTTATTATATTATTAATTATTTCAAAAACTGTTAAAAGAGTGTCTGTACTCCATGTCTCATGCCCCATGCGTTCATTGCGTGTTGGCATCGTTTTCTAAGGCGCAAGTAGTTTATTAAATAGGGAAAAGATTGACGCAGCTTCTCCTACCATAGCAAATTCTGTTTTTACTATTGATATATGTCTCCAGTTTATCAGGAAGTAACAGTTTTGTCCTCTTTGACTCGTTGGATGGAAACGCTGCTTTATTCGCACATCTTTTTTACGATATTCCAGTTTTTCGCATAAATTTAATTTGCATTTTTAGATGGAAACATAGCTTGTGTAGATTAAATTAAACCTAAATAATAGCAGTGTGCGCTACCAAACAAAACTATTTTGATTTTACATAGACATTAAGCCACAAGTGCTGCTTAACTTGAAGCTGAACATTATTTAAAGATAACCCTATTGGAAAAGTTCAGCTCAATTCATTTTTCAAGGCAGCTAAAGGGTTAAGACCCATCAATACAGGCAAAGATGAAAAGTCAGGAAAGACTCAGGTAATTGAGTAAGTGGAATGCCAGAATAAAACCTTTTTTTTTTATAAAAGCTTTTCTGTGGATGGTTTCACTCAAAAGTACATAAAAGCCTCCTCAAAGTTTCTCGCTTCTCCTTGCCCTCAGCTGAAGTACTCCCAATGGATCGTGAACACAAACACACACACACACACACACACACACACACACACACACAGCGCTAACCCACTAGAATAAAAGTGTTGACCACTCAAGCGGGAACACACACTCGGTCTGTACTCTCTATCACCCTAAAACACAAACACACACGTATGCGTTCATGAAAAAATAACGCAGGTGTTCCATTCAGGCCTGCGTGCTATCACTCTAAAACCCTTCACCTTAACCCTGGGCCATTAATAATGCTTCGGTTGTGAAGAAACAAGACTTAGTTTGCACTTACAAGATCAGAGCATGCATGCAAGCAAACAAACCAAACAAACCGGCCAAAAATGCAATTTGTCTTGTAGTCTTTTTGCAAAGACTGACCTGTAAAGCAGTTGGAAATAAAATGCTGAGAGAAGATGTCTAAGGGTGCGTCTCAATCAGCTCCATTGTTCAGTAGTCAGTGCACTGGTCAGAGAGTCAGCCATATTAAGAGCTGTCTCAATCACTAAATTCTTCAAAAGCACTGAAACGTTTGCTTGATGAAGAGTCCCACAATACACAGTGAAAATCAGGGAGCATTAGCGCTCACTATGCGCTTTTAACGGAGGTTCGAAATGAATCGGTCAAACCAAATCAAACAATGTCAAACAAGAGACGTTTTTTCCTTTCTAAAAACAAACTGATATTTATTTATATTTAACATGAACAAACATATTTCCCAGTACTGGGTCGCAGCTGGAAGGGCATGGGCTGCATAAAACATTTGCTGAAATAGTTAGCGGTTCATTCCGCTGTGGCAAACCCTGATAAATAAGGGACTAAAGGCTGATTTATACTTTTGTGTCTAGCGCAGCCTTCCCGCAGTCGCAAAGCTCTCGTCGTGGCTGATGCCAATGCTGACATGCACCTCTCAAAAAAATTTAACTACACATCACAATGATGAGTAGCGCAAGCTCTGTGATTGGTTGGCTTGGTAGCTGCGATGAGTGTGGGTGAGACCAAGAGCCACGCGAAACCGAGTGTTTACAAGTGTTTAGTCTCGTGAAGGAGCTCTAGATGGAAACTTACTTTATGCTTTACTTTTTGCTTACTTTATTATTAAAGTTGTTGCATGTCCACTGTTTCCCTACTCTGAATGAGCAAGTTTTAGCTACTTGTACACTTAGGTAGCGTTTAGAAAAAACAAATCTGCTGCGAAGATACACGACATAGTGGAACATTAAAACCTACTGCCAGCTAGCATTCCAGAAGTGTTATTGCAGAGCAATACAAACAGCGGTCAGAAGTATTAATGCACGACTACACGCAAGGCAGGCAGCGTGGGTCACGGCGATCACTCATACTATACTATACGCAGTAGTATAAACCAGCCTTATGCTGAAGAAAAATGAATGAACCTAGTTAACACAATGCATTTTTTTTATAACACATCCTATAATTTCTAAAATATCAGCCTCTACCAAATGGTTGATATGTCAGTTTATAGTAAAAATATAAGGTAATACATATACTATGAAAAATCTCAAAATATGAAGTGTAAGACCGTTCATTCATATTCTTTTCAGCTTTGTCCCTTTATTAATCTGGGGTCGCCACAACAAAATGAACCGCCAACAGCATATGTCTTATGCAGCAGATGCCATTCCAACTGCAACCCTTCACTGGGAAACATCCATACACACTCATTCACACACTATGGACAATTTGATCTTTCCCAATTCACCTATTCCACATGTCTTTGGACTTGTGGGGGAAAGCGCCCGGCTTAAGTAAAAAAAAAATTGAATACAAAATCATCTTGTCATAAAAATCCATAAATATTTCAGATTCTCATTTAACATGCTTTCTTGATTGTTTTTGTTTTTTTACAATAAAACCAAAATCAAGTGTAGTAGTGCAACGGGATGTTTGTTAGACTTTTTTTTAAACCAACAATGTAAGCCAATATTTAAAACAGCCATTCTTAAAATGACTTTAACAGTCATTATTTAAAACAGTAAAAACATGGTGAATCGTTTGGTAGAGGGGCAGTCCAAGGGTTAAGCTATGTAAAAACTTTGTAAAATGAATATAAGAAAAATATTAGTTCTACTGTTGTTTATAAAGTTTTAATGAGGACAATCACATGTCACATTCATTGTCCCAATGTCTAGTAAACCAAGCTCATCACTGTCCTTACCCGTGCCCAAATTCATATGTACGACCTACTCATTCACAAACTAGTGAGCAGATTGAGACGCACTTTAGGACTCTTATCAAAAAAAAATAAAAAATCTTGTTGATATTGCTGTCTTTATTCTTCAGATTACCAAGATAGCTTCATAACCAGTGTTGTAGTACGTTACTTTTGAAAGTAATGCAATACAATATTGTGTTACTCCCCAAAAAAGTAATTAGTTGTGTTAGTTACTTTTTATGGTAAGTAATGTTACGTTACTTTAGAGTTTTTTTGCGTCACTTTTTATTACCTGGCTGAGGCTTCATCTCTTTTTTTTTTTATAGAAGAGTTCTGCAATTAACAACACATTCTATAACCTTCATTTACCTTTTAAAAAAACATAAAAATTTATAATAATTTCAAGAGTTCACACTTGACTGATGATTGATAATAAAGCATGTTTAGTATGCTGTCCCGAGAGAAAGCCCTGAGCTCAAAATATCCTTGAGCCTGGGAGTCCCTTCTGTTACATAGGGAGAGAGGGGAGACTGGGGTAGGTCTCGAGAACTCCCCCGAAATCGTTTGCTCGGCCTATTTCTTTTTTAGGGGTTGCCACTGCAGAGTGTACCGCCAACTATATGGCTAACAATATGGCTATGCGGTGAATGACCATTACTAAAACACATATACTGTGCCAATTTGGTTTATTCAATTCACTTAAACTGCATGTCTTTGGACTGTGGGAGGAAACCAGAGTACCTGGGAGAAACCCACACAAGCACGAAGAGAGCATGCAAACTCCACACAGAAACACCAACCGGCCCAGCAAGGACTTGAACCAGCAACCTTCTTGCTGTGAGGCAACCACTTTTGTGCTAACCACTGGGCAATTGTGCTTCCCAGTCCTGGATTAATATAGAAAAGAGGAGGAGGAGTGGAGGTGGATGGGGGATTCTTCGAGGTCAAGATGACTAAGGTAAGAAAATCTGGTTATTTATGTGTTTAGATTCGTCTGATTGGTAAATCATATGAATGCGGGACCAGCCGTGGTCAATCATAAGCATGTGTTCCTCTCGAAATTTGTTTATAAATAAACTTCACTTAGCATAATGTTATCTTCTAAGAACTTCCTGACCCCAAAGTTATAGATGCTGTATATACAGATTAATGAAAGTTTAAAGCAATGTGTTTGATACTTTTGTGCTTAGTAGTTAAGTAGAATCACTGTCCATTGAGACAATCTCCTTTTCCTCCATGCATTCAGAATTATGAGTGCATTTTCTCATTGACTCCATAATTCAATGTGACTACGTTAATTTTAACTTAGCAATTTATTTTTAAAAAAGCTAATTAACTTGCGTTACTTGTAATGCGTTACCCCCAACACTGAATATGTTTACATGGACACCGATACTCCAGTTTTAATACGATTAAGACAATACTCTGATTAAGAGTCTAGCATGTAAACAGTAATTTTTGATTACCCTATCCCGACTAAAGTCATATTCTAACTAAACAGAAATGGAATTAAGACATGTGGAGTATGACGATTTTAGTCACATTATTGAAGTGCAGTACAGACATGTAAATGCCACAATCAAACTATTACCATCATGCAAAACTTTTTGCCACAATTTGCAACAGGATATTCCATACACACAAGGCTGTTTGACACTATTCTCTGCGCCTACCGAGTCAGTGAAGGACCACAGACACCTGTATCACAAAATAAAGTTTTTACTTTTCATTTGGTGTGTGGTGTGATATTCTTCCATTAGTCCTTACTTGATACTTGCATCTAATACCTCAGTTTGTACCGGGGGGGGTGGTTCCTGAATGAAAGTGAAACTGCCGAACTGCAGTAAAAAGTCAACAAATTAAAAATGAAACACCCAAAGTTAAATGAAACGTTGGATAGCGTGGTGACGCAATGATGGTAAAGGTGCAGTAGGTGATCTTCCACAATGCTAACTGGTTAGCATAAATCTTTGTCTCTCCCCTGCCGTCCAGAGCCATGCCTCCTTAAACACGAGCATGCACACCTTAAAGACAGCAGAACCCTCTTAAAAGCGACTAGTGCTTGTCCGGCGCCATGCAGGAGTTACACTCATTACTAAGCCATATTTACATGCTATTTCAGAGCAAATATTCAGAGTAGCATGGTAAACAGGTCGTCATTGTTCAAAAATGAACCAATGTGATGTGAATATAAAACCAACTTCACCTCAGTAAAGCAGACTAGGCAGAATAGCGCTATTCATTTGTGTTTTGTTGTTAAACTAAAAAAAAACTAAACATTATCGATGCTGTAAAAGATCTCTTATGAAACTGAAAAGTCACATCAATCTTTCACCGGAAGATTTCAGTGGCTGAACAACACTTCTGTGCATGTAACCCATTTGTAACAACAACATCTACATCAGCTTTGCTTGACTAAAATAGTAAAACACTACCTGTCTAAAAGAAATCTTTTAGCCATGGTGCCGTCCTTCCTCCAGCGTGCAAAGGTAACTCCAATATTGATTCAGGTTTTTAAAAAGTTTTAATTCAGGATGTTTTTACCGCTCTCTCTCTTTCTCATGAACACGCAGCGTATCTATGCACAAACGACAGACAGTGTTGCCAGATGTAGCTGACTGATTTCAGCCTAAAAACTATCCAAAACCTGCAGAAATGCAAAACAACCGCCTAGTCTGTAATACTGAAAAGTGGGTGAGGGGAAGGGGGAGAGAGAACCGAAAAAATCTGCTCAATCTGGCAACACTGACGGTGGATCTATGTACAAACGAAGAACTCAGAATCAGAATCAGAATTATGAGAGATGTTGTCTTGACAATATGTAATTGGATGAACATTTTTTAGTTTTATGCCTTATCCAGAATATAAAAATACATATAAACACATTTAGATCATTTACTTTAATCAGTACTATTGGAATGTGAAGAGTCTTTCAACCAGCACAACAAAAATGTTTCCGAAGACAATCACCTACTGCACCTTTAATCGATCTATGTGCTATAACATGTAAAACAGGATCATGAAAGGAACATTCAAAAAGTAACTCATGTAAACACCTTAATCAAATCATTGTCTTATTCAGATTAAGGCAAATAATTGGATCACTGATGTCTATGTAAACGTCGTCATTGTTCATAACCTTCTATATTAAATCAGATTTAAGAGAAATGCTACTTGAGCGTGACTTGAATGAATGAATGCATATGTGCTGATGGATGTCTCTATGTCCAGACAGGGAATGTTTCGGATGGGGGTTGATTGATGGATGGATTGACAAGGATATTGTGAATGTGAAGATTGCAAATGGCCTAAAATCTGTGGAGGATCAGGCAGAGTCAGCCATGGAAGTGAGGAGCAGATGAGTCACAGGCTGTCTGATTGACTCACCACGAGACTGCCTCTGCTTTGGCAAACACACGCTCAAGCATGTCAACATTACTGGTGCAAATGCCAGGCCTGATCCCCCTGCATACAGCCAATGTGTGGTGACAAGACTCTGACCACTGCTCACTGCTGTCCTGTAGAGGCAATGTGGGGCTTTGAAAAACAGACATCGTGATGTAACAGCCATGTGGTGGCACTGAGAGGTATTGTATGTGGACATTTAGGTGGCTGTCATTATAAAAGGCACTTATTGAAATATTTAAAATAAAAAAAGAGATTTATTCAGCATATTTTTAAACATAATTGGTTGTTTTTACATGACGTCATCGATGATGCACGAAAATCAGATGGAGGGCAGGAAGTGATTCTTCTACATAGGTATTTAAGAATCTAACTAAGGATCTGAGAATTTTAGCAGCAAGTAGTGTGTGTGTGTTGTTTTAAGAAAACAACCATTCATTTGTGTTTGATTTTTATTTGTTTTTAATAATTTATTCTTCATTTAATTATTTTGTTTAATCATATGATCATTAGTCAAAAGAGTTTACACAGGTGACGATTGGTAATAAGCTTGTTTGGCATGCTGTCCCGGGAGAGAGCCCTGAGCTTATGAGATCACTTTCTTCGTTTCACTTTTCTGGCCCTGTTTTTACAAGGGGTGTAATCAAAGGAACCGCAAATCAAAATGAGCAATGCAATTCACTTGAGATTTATACTCAATACTTAATTTTTTGTTTGCAAAACATTCTTTTATGTTGCAAGTATATATGGCCCTAGATTGAATCCATACCATAGTAATCTCCATCCTGTTTTTCCAAGTCTTTACTGGCGTTTCGGCAGAATAAACACCCGTAACATTAACATCAAGATGCGCAGCAGCAGTGAATATTTGTTGATATAAGACAGAAGATAGAAGATAGATAGAAGATATCCGCATGGGGAAAACTATAGTAATTCATAATTAACATTTTTTGAACCACATAGTAAAGTGTATAATGTGTACAACTCTTTGTTAATGAATGCCACCGAATACTGTAGCATAGTAAACTGATAAACTGTAATAAATACTGTAACGTTAGTGTAACCTGTGGTGCATTGTGATGATTATAGTATAGAAAAGCATGAAGCCTGAAGCCTGTTGGACAATTTGTTGTTGTTTATTACTAATGTACCACTGCAACAATATTATTACTACGACAGTTTAATTCAAGCAATTATCTATAGTATGCTTCCAAACACTACAGTATTTACTATAATGTTTGTATTTTTTCATGTAATAGCTTACAGTATCTACCGCCTCGATGACAGGCAAATATATTTGAGTTCAGATATAATCATGATATAAGGATCATGCCCAATACATGTGGTTATTTTCTATGTATATCTCCTTTTAAATATGGTATAAATCGCAAAAATACAGACTTTCCTCTATGTCTCTCATTTAGTTTTTTACTTCCTGCCCTGCATCTCAATTCTGCACGTCTCCAGAACCACGTGATTGGAAACAACCTATAGCTCATTTATTTTGTCTTTGCTGTGATGACAGTGTTATATTTTTCTAGATTTTTTGTAAGGTAATAGTAATCAGCTTAATTTTTTTTTATTTTATTTAAAATTTTTTATTACTTTTATTTTTATTATATTATTTATTTATTATATATATTTATTATTTATTTATTTATATGGATTTTAAGGGCAGAAGTACTGTAAAAATCTCCTTGCTCCATTAAACATCACTTAGAAAATATTTTAATTTTTGTTTTTAAATTTACAGAAGGGCTAATATATTTGCCTTCAACTGTATACAGTATGGCGAAGAAGGTGAGTTAAGTGACTTCGAATGTGGCATGGTTGTTGGTTCCAGGCGAGTTGGTCTGACTTTTTCCAAAACTACTGATCTACTAGGATTTTTATGCAAAACCTCATCTAGGGATTACAGATAAGGTTCCAAAAACAGGTCCAATTTTGTGAGGAGGCTCTATCCTTCTATCATCAGTTCAGTCGGGCTGGTGGTAAAATGATATGAGTGAAATTTTCTTGTTACATTTTAGCCACTTTATGACCACCACATGACGGCTACTTTCAGCTGATAACACCCCTGTCACGAAGCACTAGAATCTTGAACATGACAGTGAGATCACTATTCTCAAATGGCCTACAGAGTCACCAAATATCAATCCAATATACAGCACAGAGCACCTTTGGGATGTGGTGAAATGCAAGATTTACATCATGGATGTGCAGCCAGCAAATCTGCAGCAACTGAGTGATGCTATCTTGTCGAAATAGACCAAAAACATCTCTGAGGAATGTTTCCAGTGAGTGTGACACAACTTAACATTTTTGCTGAAGTCCACTTCAGTTCTGATAAGAGTCACATTAAAAATGACTCTTGAATGGGATGTTTTTTAATCTAATGAGAAGATGTTTATATATTATAAGGCTTTAAGTAGTTTAGCTCCTGTTTATCTACACTACATGACAACAGTCTTGTCGTTGATCCCAGTTGTAAGAGCAACAAATAATAACTTGACTTCTAATTGATCATTTGAAAAAGTGTCAGAAGGTAGATTTTTGCGTTAAATCATCTGTTGAAATGCATCACAATCATCAAAACTACTGCAAAAGACCTATTGGAACCCACATGGACCCAAGATTCTCACAGAAATCAGTCTGGTGAGTGAGTCATGATTTAGGGGGACATTCAGTATGAGGGCGTGCAAGAATGGCAACATCAACAGTCTGAGGTATCAAGACATTTGTGCAGCTTATTTCATCACAAACCACAGGAGAGGGCAAATTCTTCAGCAGAATAGCGCTCCTTCTTATACTTCAGCCTCCACATCAAAGTTCCTGACAGCAAAGCAGGTCAAGGTGCTCCAGGATTGGCCAGCCCAGTCAGCAGATATGAACATTATTGAGCATGTCTGGGGTAAGATGGAGAAGGAGGCATTTAATATGCATCCAAAGAATCTTGATGAACTATGGGAGTCCTGCAAGAATGCTTTCTTTGCCAGATGACTTCATTAATAAGTTATTTGAGTCAGTGCAGAGATGTATGGATGCAGTCGTCCAATCTCATGGGAGTCAATTACATTATTAATTCTTTGTTCACTGCATCATGACATTATATTCTATACTGCTCATTATTTCTGTTAAGTGACAAGACTTTTGTCTAAGCAAAATCAGACCTTACTGTTCTAATTAAATCATTAAAATCAAACCATGATCATATTTTATTCTGGTAAAATAAGCAAAACTTGAGGCCTTTGCCTTTCATATAAGCCACTTCTGATACCAAATGATCAACTAGAAGTCACGTTATTATTTATTGTTCCTAAAACTTGGATAGGTGACAAGATTTTTGTGAGGTAGTGTACAATCCCACCTGCTCTCTAAGATCTAAAAACTCAGGGCTTCTGGTAGTCCCCAGTATTCAGGTAGTCCCCAGTATAACAAAGTCCACTAAAGGAGGTTGAGCATTTCCATATCTGGCTCCTAAACTCTGGAATAGTCTTCCTTATAATGTCCGAGGCTCAGACACAATGTTGTAAGCAATACACAAATACACTTCATTAAAAAAATATATTATACACAGTACTTCACCTTTTTTGGAAAGAACGCTATATACTATATAACTGCAGGCTAACTCTGTTCTTAACTTTTCTGATTTTGACTGTAATGTAAAAACATGCCCCTTTTTTAAAGTGCTATACAAGTACAGTTGAAGTCAAAATTATTCATCTTTTTTTAAATATTTCCCAAATTATGTTTAACAGAACAATTAAATTTTCATAGTATGTCTAAAAATATTTTTTTCTGCTGGAGAAATTCTTATTTGCTTTATTTCGGCTGGAATAAAAACAGTTATGAATTTTTAAAAAAACATTTGAAGGTCAATATTATTTCTTGATTGTCTACAGAACAAACCATCATTGTCTAATATGCCTAATCAACCTAATTAACCTAGTTAAGTCTTCAAATTTCACTTTAAGCTAAATACAAGTATCTTGAAAAATATTTAGTAAAATATTATATACTGTCATTATGGCAAAAATAAATAAATTAGTTATTATAATTAGTTATTAAAACTATTATATTAAGAAATGTGTTAAAAATATATTTCGTTAAATAGAAATTAAGGAAAATATATACGGGGGTCTTATAATTCATAATTCTGACTTCAACTGTAAACTGGAATTGAATTGAATTGAAAGACTAGTGTCTGGAAACCATTTGGGACACTGTCTCTCTAATATCTGGCTTTGACCATTGTTCTGTCCTTCACTCACAGTGTGGAGCTTCACAAGGTGACTGTTGATATTAAGCGCTGCTCTGCTGCGGCAGGCCGGCGTCCTGATGGCTGTTTCATGTAGAGCTGTAGACTGCTTTCGCCACGTTCCATAAACCCGCTTATTATTCAGCCGCCTGATGTGACTGTGCCTTGTTGTTTCCAGTGGAGAGGCAAACAGAGCTAAACTCCCTCCCAACAAACACCATCCGTGCTGCTTCAACACGCTGTTACACACATATATCGATCAGAGGCAGGAATGTGTAGCTCCACATGTATGCTTTTACGTGCATGACGGCCTCAGCCAATCTGGACAGGTGATGTGGCGTGACTGTTAGAACACAGCTGGTGGCAAGTGTGCGTAAGTGTGGTAAACGACTGGCATCCTGAGGGGTTACGCAAACAGAGATGTCAAGGGATGACACGGGGCCCATTATGAGAGGAAGTGAGGGGGAAAGACAGAGAGACGGAGGAAGATCCATCAGCGGCTGCGTAAACCAAGCAGCTTAGCTTCCCGCTGCTTTGTCACCGCAAAAACCAGGGATCCGTTTGAGGTAGATGAATGTCCTCGGAGAGCAACGTGAGAAGATTTTGTTGGTGTTTGTGGGCTTCCTGCACACATACCAGCTTTTGTAAGTATTGGCAGTGAGAAAGCAGGTGTGTAAGGGAACCAGCAACCACACGTTTGCTAAGGCCAGATGGCCGAGATGCTCTGGCCAAAGAAATGTATAAAAAAATAAAAAGGTCTCTTCAGCTTTCCCACCAGCTGTGTTGTAATAAAACACATTTATATCATGATGGCTGCACCATCCCTGTAGTGTGTTTCCAGTATGCTCTGTTCATGTGGCAGCATGGAACACTGGGCAGAATTAAACATAGGAAGATGATGCCTGCTGGCGCTGCTAAGTCCTTGTTATTCACCATTTTGTTGAAACCGTGTCCATTTCAAATAGAGATAAAAAGGATGGGGGCGACATGATGGCTCAGTAGTTAGCACTGTCACCTCACAGCAAGAAGGTTGCTGGTTCGAATCCCGGCTAGGTCATTTGGCATTTCTGTGTGGTTTTCATGTTCTCCCCGTGTTCGTGTGGGTTTCCTTTGGGTGCTCCGGTTTTCTCCAGCCCAAAGACACACGCTGTAGGTGAATTGAATAAACTAAATTGGCCGTAGTGGATGTGTGTGAAAGAGTGTCTATGGGTATTTCCCAGTGTTGGGTTGCGGCTGGAAGGGCATCCCCTGCGTAAAACATATGCTGTATAAGTTGGTGGTTCATTCCGCTGTGGCCACCCCTGATTAATAAAGGGAGTAAGCCAAAAAGAAAATGAATGAATGAATGAATGTTTAACTTAGGATGCAAGTCTGTTTTATAAAGTATGGCAATGACCACAATCTCAGAAATAAAGATATAAAAGCTGTCACTGGGCAAGTATTCTTTCAAAAGGTACACTTTTGTATGTAAAGGGAACACATTAGTATCTAAAGGATGCGTAACAGTACTTTAAAAGTAAATATTAGTTGATAAAGGGTCTATATTGTAGCTTAAATGAACAGTAAAAAATACTTACTTTCCCTTTACTTGTTCCAAACCAGTCTGAGGTAGGACAAGGCAAGGCAAGTTTATTTATATAGCACATTTCATACACAATGGTAATTCAAAGTGATTTACAGAAACATGAATAAAATAAACAATTATAGAAAATAACAAACAAATAATAAAAGTGATTAAAAAACTGTTAAAACAGTGTTAAAACGGTTTTAAAGGAACGAAAAAGAAAAGAAAGACACAATATTGCGATCTTTTAGACGTAGCGCAGTGCTCATTTAGTAAAGGCACAGCTACCCACATAGCAAATATTTCCGGGCCACTCAATAACTTTTCCTCGGCCCAAGTACTGCAAAGAATGACGGTCCTGAAGTGGCCCATAACTGGATTAAAGACAAGGGCCACACATGGGCCATAACCGGCCTGAATCTCATCCAATTTATTACGCTTAACTGGCCCTAAACTGGGCCAAAACAGGTTTATTATTGATACCAATTCTCAGCTATAAGTAAACCATATAAACTTTAACCAGAAACCCCAAAAACTGAGCCATAACCCAGCCTAATGTTACCTAAACAATGTGAACAGTCGCTATGATCTGGGCTACACACCTCCCATCTACAACTGGTCCAAATGCAGTTTGCCATCATGCATGCAGTGCCATCATTGCCATGCATGGAACACATTTAGCTGACATTATGCAAGCCAATGCTGGCAACACACCAGCAGTGCCATAATGAGGCCTCATTTGGGCCAAGTCGGTTTGCTACGTGGGTAAGCAGATGTGTTTTCAGTCTTGATTTAAATGTGCCTAATGTTGGAGCACATCTGATCATTTCTGAAAGCTGATTCCATCAGCGGGGGGCGCAGTAGCTCTGAAGGCTGATTCACCCTGCTTTGACTGAACTCTTGGAATTTCTAGTTTATATGATCCTAATGATCTGAGTGATCTGTTAGGAGCATATCTGTAATGTATTGAGCTCCTCGGCCATTTAGTGATTTATAGGCAAGTAATAATACTTTAAACTCTATTCTGAATGTAACTGGGAGCCAGTGTAAAGACCTGAGGACAGGTGTGATGTGCTCTGATTTTCTGCTTCTGGTCAGAATCCTGGCCGCAGCGTTCTGGATCAGCTGCAGCTGTCTGACTGTCTTTTTGTGAAGGCCAGTGAGTCCATTACAGTAATCCACCCTGCTGCTGATAAAAGCATGAACAAGTTTCGCTAAGTCTTTACTGAAAACAAAGCATCTAATTCTTGCAATGTTTTTGAGATGATACTTCGATGATTTAGTTACTGCTTTGCTACTAAAACTCATGTCTGACTCCAGAATAACACCAAGATTCTTGACCTTATTTTTTGTTGTTTGACCCCTAAAGCCAAGGTACGCATTCACTCCAAGTTTTGGAACCACTTGAGGGTGTCAATTAAAATTTGTTGGTGAACTCTTTTAATGTACATATTAGTATCTAAAAAGTACAAAAAGTACCTTTTGAGAGAGGGTGACATCTTTTTGTACCCTCATTTCTGACAGTGCAGATGATTGTAGATTATCCCACATTTTATTGTCATATTGATTATTCTTCAAGATGTGTATTTTTTACCGCTTGCTCTTTTTTTGTATACTCCATCTTATTTTCCCTCCTCAAATCCTTCTGTTCTCTGTTTATGGATATTTGTGCGGAATGAAATATGACCCTCACTCAGCCTCTACCGTACTCGCTAAGGCACGTCGCACATCAGTATGCGGATATGACCTGTGCAGTTGTGCGGTCAGCGACGAGGTGAGCTTGCCACCTTCGTAAATCCTGTCCCGCTGTCCCCAGCTTTCTCCTCTGCCGTCAACCTGCAGCCCTCGGGAGCCGTTAATGGAATGTCAAATCAGAAGCGGACTGAACGGGTGACAGAGTAGTCAATAAGGCTGGGATGTTCCGTCTGCTTGAGGTCGCGGCCGCCCTGTCTGTGCCCTTGTTGCTTCTAACAACAAACATGAAATAATTTCACTTTTCTGAGTTGGAGATGGCTTGAATTAGAAAGTTGCAACCCTAACAAGGACAACTTATTTTGCTGTGGGATATGTTTATATGCAATCATTTTTATTAATTACTGTAGAATGAATTTAAGTCAATGGACCCTTTTCACATTTCCCGGCTTCTCTGTAGTGGAAGTCATCATACAGTTGGGCAAACTTAATAGGAGAGTACAACAAATTAATTTCATTTCTATCAACATATTACCATATTTGTTTATATACTGTATACTCAAAGTCCATTTAAAGCACAGGTAATGTAATGTGTGTATTTTTATAGCGCATTTATTGTGTACGGCCATACAGTACACACTGAAGCGCTTCACAAGGGGGGTCTCTCCATACCACCCCCAGTGTGCAGCATCCACTTGGATAATGCGACGGCAGCCACAGAACAATGGCGCCAGTACGCTCACCACACACCAGCTATTGGTGGAGTGGAGAGACAGTGATACAGCCAATTTGGTGGATGGGGATGATTGGGAGTCCATGATGGGTAATGGTCAATGGAGGGAATTTGTCCAGGACACCGTGGTTACACCCCTACTCTTTTCGAGAAGTGCCATGGAATTTTAAATGACCACAGAGAGTCAGGGTTGGTTTCTTGGTTGGATCTCATGGAGATCGTTCTTGCCTGGTCCCCTCAGAAGAATAAACTCGGGAGACCACAAGAACACAGAATGCGTCCTCTGAAAAATGAGGTGCTGTGTTCATCCAGATGATCACATTACCTTCATGAATTTTTTGCAGAAAATTATATAAACATTACAGCATTTATCCAGAGATTTATTGTTTCCCCCTTTTTAATAAATATATATATATATAAAATATTCACGAAAACCTTACAAATATACTTTGCACAATACAGATAACACAGATTTTAATACGAATTTCAGAAATAAGCAATGTGATTATGCATTTATTAAAAATTTCATTGTGAATGCTTACTTTCGCCGTCTCATTTAGGGAGTCTTCTGGGGTAAATAAGTTTTATCTCTAATAATAAACAGGTATAAAATGTTGCACTTCACACCTCCTGTTTTCAGAATCAGCCGTAATGACTTCTGGGACTTCTTAAGTGAGTTTTGGGTAACACTTTATTTTGATGGTCCATTTGAGTATTAGTAGAGGTCTGCTTAATATCTGATAATACTGCTGCTAAACAGACATTTAACTGACTATATGAAACTTTGCAAGTACATGTCAACTTACACTAACCCGAACCCCAACCTAACAGTCTACTTATAATCTAATGAGAATTAGTTGGCATGTAGATGCAATGTAACTCATTCAACTCGGCGTCGACGCATCCTCGATATCAAAAACGCCTCTGAGAACTTTCATGCGTCCTCCGCTCTTGAGTTTTGGAACTGAACTTTGGCGGTTAATGATGACGTTACACAAGAACACAAGGACGCAAGATTGTTGAAGAAGGCATATTGAGAAACAGCCATAACCTCGGTTTAAAGTCTCATCTAAAAGACGGTGTGACAAGTGTCAAACTCAGTTCCAAAAGGGCCACAGCTCTGCACAGTTTAGTTACATCCCTAATAAAACCCACATCATCAAACTAATTGTGTGCTTTAGACTTGTTTGATACAGATAGGTGTGTAGCTGTAGAACACACGGAATTGAGTTAAACACCCCTGCTTTAAAGTTTCAGTCACATGACCCAATATTTAACAAAAAACTAAAACCTGTATCCATTTTGCACATGCGTTTTTTTTTTTTGTTTTTTTTTGTGGTTTTTGAAAATTATATTGGTTTTATCTCCATGTAAAGTACAAGAATTGGATTATTTTCCAATGAAAGAGCAATCATGAAATGTTAATTACATGATCAGATTATACTGACTTTATTCTTTCATGTATAAGCAGGCACAGCCATTTAAGCCTTACTGCCTTAAGACTTCTGGTCTCATTCACGTCCATTGATTTTTAGCCGTAAACAGCTTGTTAGTTTTTCTCTATGTATGTGTATCTATATTATTTATATTGAATTTTCAGAGTTATTATTTCCCATGTGACCTATGATCAAATTTATAAGATTTTATTTATTTTAATTGTATAAAAAACAGCTTGTTATGCTGCTAGATGCAAACGTGTATTTATTTTTAGATCATTTTTATGTATTGTCATAAACACAACTGTTTGAGCATGTAGTTTTATCGTTTATCACTGTTTATTATTCCTAGTGATTCCCCCATAGACAAATTAATCAAGTTTTAAAACAAATCGCAGAAAACTTCAAAAAAGCAGAATAAGGGCAATAGGCATAGATAGATACAAAATTCCTTGTGACAAAAACCTTCTCTCCGTTAAACAGAAATTGGGGAAAAAAATAAACCGGGGGGTGGGGGGGGTGAATAATTCTGATTGCAACTGTATCTGGCACCTAAATTCTGGAACAGCGTTCCTAGCATTTGCATTTGCATACAAAACACAAATGCTGTTGAAATCCAAATCCTCTAAAGGATCATTAGTTTGCATTATTTAGGGCAAGTGGAACCAGGAACACTTCCCAAAAAACATTATAATTTGAACAGCATCTGCACTTATGTTAGTCTTTTGTTTATTATTCCCAAGGTTTCCATAATCCTGGACCAGGCCGTATCCTGAGCAGCTGCTGTGGTGGTCATGGAACAGTGGAGAGTATGAGACAGATTTCTGTAAGACCCCTGTGACAGATGAGCCCTCGCATTGATCCTGAAGGGCCAGCCTGTACACCAACCGGTGACTACTCCCACCTGCAGCTTCTCCACGATGGACATCCAGCGTTCTTCAGCCTACTGTCCCTAGACTGCAGCTCTGCACAAGACATTTGGCCATAGGAGAAATGGTAGTGCCCAACTGAGCCTGGTTTCTCTCAAAGTTTTTTAATACTTCACTTTCGCCAGTTGGTGAAGTTTTTTCCTCGCCGCTGTCGCCACTGGCTTGCATGGTTCAGGATTTGTGGAGCTGCGCATCGATGGATTTGCTCCAGAGTTACTCTCAACAGTGAAAACTAAACCACACTGAACTAAACTAAACTGAACTTTAACACTGAAAACTAAACTGACACTGTTTAAATTTACTATAATCTTCTATGTGAAGCTGCTTTGACACAATCCACATTATAAAAGCGCTATAGAAATAAAGATGAACTGAATTGAATTGAAAGTTTCACTCTCATTGTTGCACAGCAGTTAATATGTTACAGCTATGTTTCTCAATACAGTATGTTAGTTTGTTTTATTCTACTGTCTGTATGTTTAAAAATGTTACCTAATAAACAACTTTGCCTGCTTTAAGGCACTGAGATTCTTTCTCTTTATCAATAATGATAACAACTTTAATGGAGTCAGATTAATTACAATGGAGTCAGATAAACAAATTATTTAAACAGGCCATCTTTCAACTGCTTTCTGTTTTCGATTATTGGTTCAGAATAGCAGTGTAAGCTTCAAGCCTTACAGACATGAACCTACAAATAATAGAATAGATATAACTGGAAAATATAGAAATTGAATATATCATATTAGTTAAATAAATGATTGCACATGATTTTTTTGTTTTACCTCAAATCATTGTGCAAACTCAGTCGGGTTTTTTTCTTGGCTCATGTATTTGACAGTCTTGCACTAATGGCATTTAACTGTACCAGGTTTTGGTACCGGTGTTCCTCCAGAAAAAGCCTCCTGGGCTTTAAGAATTATTGAAAATCATATAGATAAAAGGCAGCTTTTGCAGACTCTGAGCTGTGATGTGTGATCTTCAGTCGCTGCCTGCATGTCTTTCGTTCGCTTGGCACCTCTCTTTGTATCCTTGTCAGATCTGTCATTTGGTTTGATTCTGTATGTTCATATTTAACTGTACTCGGTCACTAACCACTCCTAGAATTATGGCATATTTCCACACTGAAATTCTACATGATAAATTGCGAGATGCTTAACGGATCTCTGTAAATGTTTACTAAATGCTACGATGATTTATTGTCAGCCTTGCTGTTTTATTGTTTTCACGTTCTCAGTCTGCGACGCTGAAGGTTAAAAGAGGACCGAGCCGAATGTGTGCTTACGCACGTCTGCGGATGACCATCACTCAAAGTCACCTGCATCTGTTTATTCTCAGTGCCGGAGTGTCTGGGGTCAGTGCCATCAGTGTTATGTATTAGTTCCCATGTCCATGCTAAGGAAACTCAATAGAATTTGTTTAAATAATGCATCTGAAAGGCCAGAGGTTCGGATGTATTGTCAGAACGAGGACATGATCCTTGGCTCAGAAAGTGTTGTAGATCCTGAATGATAATATTTCTGGTTGCTTTTGATGAATTATTTAAGCAAAAAGTATTTTGCAGACAAAACATATTTGTGAATGACAACTAGCATCAGAAGCTTATCGAGACGGCACACCTCTTGGGCTGATGCATAATTAATGGGGGGGGGGGGGGGGGCAACAATAAAAAATATACGTGTAACCTTTAAGCTGTCTTGTTTTCAAAAGAAACATATTATCAAAAACAGTACTTTCCTGTTTGCAATTTCCGTGAATTGTTAAGCTCGATGAGTGTCAAAAATAATGAGGAGTTTGCTTTACAAATCACCTCACGCAGTGAATAAGTCAGCTTTATGGAACTCATCATAGCTAGAAAACCACGAGTGGGCTTCCAGTCTGTTCAACGATTCATATCAACGGTGTGATCTCTGATGTTTTTCTTACAAATAGCTACATACAGCATAATTAAAGATGTTTTCAAGGTCAGCGGGGTGTGATATCACGATATAAAGAAAACATTAATGCAAATTCTCAATACTGGAAAAAGCTATGCTCTTTAATGTGCAAAAAATGTATACAGATGCGTTCACAAGTTACTTTAGGCACATTTTGCTATAGGCTGCTTTCAGAACTAAATTATTTATTGCAGAAACACTCTGGTCATGATAGATGATTGTACTTGCTGCATATTTGTTGGGTTACACATCCATGATACAAAAGGTGATCTACAGTATACTAGATTGAGTTCTGGTGACTGTGGTGATCATTTAAGTATAGTGAACTCTACCACTATCTTCAAGCCTGAAGGCAGAGTCACTGTTCTTAAGTGACATACTGTAAGTGTAATTGTACAAATACATCAAATGCATTTTAAATGCTTCTTATTAATTCACCTATTGTGTGGAGTATAAAGCTGCATCAATTTGGCCCCTGAATATTCAGTAAACTAATTTCATAGAATTTAACTAATTGGATTTGGCTTTTTTAAAAACTAGATATATTTCTACAATATTTATATATTTTTAACTGATTAAATCTAATTGATTTTAACAAATTTAAATCGATTATAAGAATTCTGACAACATTACAAAAACCGACAAATTAAATAAAATCAAAAGGTTACAAAAAGTTGTGGATAAACTTCATTGTGATTATTATTATTATTATTATTATTATTATTATTATTATTATTATTATTATTATTACTACATGTTTTGAGTGTGAAAACCACTGTTGTGTTTTGCTGCTGTAGACCATCTGGTTCAAGTTTTGAAAGATGTATAGGATGTGTGTTCATTATTACGAATTTCATCATCAGCACTATGCACAGGACTTTTAGCTTTGAATTAGTTTTATTTTTTATTTTTATTAATTACTTAGTCCATAGACGGCACCAAATTACACCCTTGTTTTACAGTTGGCAAGTTTAAGAGGAAAAACAAGAACAACTACTGAAAATGGCAAAAACAATAGATGCCCTGGTTGAGGTGTGCATGTGTGCTTGAAAGGATTAAAGGATATCCAAAACTTTATTTTAAAGTAACATGTACTCTTTTTATTTTTACATGTACTGCATGTGAAGTTTATTTATAAACAAATTTCGAGAGAATCACGTGCTTATGATTGACCTCGGCTAGTCCCGCATCAGCTAACATGATTCACCAATCGGATGATTCCTAACTCACTATAAATAACCTGAGTTATTTCCGTCTTGAAGAATCCCCCCTTTCACACCTACTCCTCCATTTTCCTTGATAGGGCAGCACGGTGGCCCAGTGATTAGTACTGTTGCCTCACAGCAAGAATGATGAGCTCCATAGATAGAACCATAGATGAGCTCTTAATCAGCAGGCCTAATTTGCCATTAGCCATAAATAAGCTGGGGAGTTCTCGAGACCTACCTGAGCTCAAACCCCCTCTCACCCTTCAAACGGGAGGGAGCCCCAAGCTCAAGGATCTTATGAGCTCAGGGCTCTCTCCCGGGACTGCATGCCAAACTGACTTTATAAACAATCATCAGCTAAGTGTGAACTCTTGAAATACACCCAGCAGGCACACAACATCATAAGACGTTAATATTAGGTTAGATTTAGGTCATGTTGTCAGGTGACCAAAATTCAATGTTTAGCCATCTCTATTTGGTTGATTTTAGGTTGTGTTGGAAAGTAACCAAAATCCAACATCTGATAGATGTCAAAGTGATAACATCCACACAACGTCAAGATGTAACATGATTAGACATTGGTATTTGGTTGATTTAAGGTTGGATGTTGGGCATTGACATCGGCCTGACGTTGGGTTCTGACGTCAACCCAATTTTTAATTCCAAGCAAAATCCAACGTCCCCACAATGGTGTATGTTAGTGTACAATGTCAATATGACGTGATGTTGACGTCCTGTGCCTGCAGGGCATGTACTAGTCCTTGTTATAAACAATGTATTGTTAACTTCGTAATTTTGTACAAATTGATTTGCCCTTGGAATCTTTAATTAAATATCATAGCCTTCTCTCCACCCTCAAACAATTTTTCTTCATTTCTGGTCACATGGAATGCTTTTAGTGTTGGGTTATCAGAACTGTCAGTGTCTGATTTCTGCTTTGCCTTCATCCATTCATCAATCTTCTTTTATTTGGTTAGCAACATCCATCTTACAATCCAATCAGTTCCCAAAGGACAAAATCATGCACCACCCAACTTTTTCAAGCTATTGTAGGTCAAAACTTGTTCATATTTTTTTTTCAGGCTTAGTCTTTGATTTATCAGTGGTCGAATGAACCAGAGGAATGAACCACCAACTGTTCCAGTATGTTTTATGCTGCGGATGCCCTGACAATTCAGTACTAGGAAACACCCATACACTGTCACATTCACACACACACACACTCATACACTATAGCCAATTTACATCCTCCAATTCACCTATAGCGCACGCCTTTGGACTGTGGGGAAAACCGGAGCATCTAGAGGAAACCCACACCAACATGAGGAGAACATGCAGACTCCACATAGAAATGCCAACTGGCCCAGCTGGAACCTGAACCAGCAACCTTCTTGCTGTGAGGCCATAGTGGTAACCACTGAGCCACTATGCCGCCCCTGTACATCAAAACACAGTAAAAAGGACAATCTTAAGTCCTGTTGCATGGCATTCACATCTTTTGCAGATTTTTTACAGTGTGTTACTGCACATCTGAAGCTCATGTGATTTTTCTGTACAGGTTCTAGCTTCTATGGAACATCAAGCAAAGTTTTGGAGGTTGTCGTGTGGTGCATTCGCTGGCACCCAACAGTGGGATATCTTCAGAAGCATACCCGCTTTACCGCTGCGTGGCCTGTCAGTCAACTCGCACTTATTCAATTCATCTCTGTCAGGACACTGCTGACGACACTGTTTGATGACTTCTGTTGGCTCCTCAGGTGTCACGTCACAAAACCCACAGGGTCTGTATGTGGTCTCATTACTCCAGAGAATCATCGCCACAATGTAGACCCGCCAGTGCCATACTTGTAAGTCAAGCTGCGGTCGATGAATGAGCGGAGGTAAGGGCGAACGCAAGGACAGTTTTTGTGCAATCAGTATCAAGGTTTGTTTTAAATGCTGTGAAATGGGATAGTTTGAGTGATTGCACATAATGTGCTTTGCAGCAAAGGTCAAAAGCTATTTGTCATTAGAGCTCCACTTAATTGATGGTTCTGAAAAGGCTACGTTTGGCACATTCAAAAAGCTAGTGAACATACATTACCAAGGACGCTGTGACCTTGTAGAGTTTTCAGTGGTACAGTATATGCCCATGTAAGGTAGACTGTAAAGGCGGTATTATCTGAATCCTGTTGCCATGAGGATGTGGGCAGAGTGGTGCATCTTTAGTACAACTCCATACCGGACCAAAAAAAAAAAGGAAAGGAGAAAGAAAGAAATAAAGAAAGAGAGGTGCAAGGAGGCAGCTACTGAGGCAGAACAACATCTGCACACAGTGCTCAGGCCTTCTGCATTAACACACGGATCCTGCCGCGCTGTGCTTTGCGGCCTAGCAGGCTGTGACCTCCCACAGGCTCAAGAGGAGCTCTTCCTCTTAAAAGCCAGCTGTGCCCTTCTCTTTGCCAGCCAAACACTCCACAGTCCAGCTGTTCAACTGAGCTCGACAAGGGATGCCCAGCTAGCTGCTTTATTCCTGCAGTGCTGGTCTGAAGGTACATGCTGAAAGTAAAGGGCAGGTGACTACCTCAATAAATTATTATCTTGATACAGTTTTGCTTTCCTTTAAAAGTTATTTCTTGTTATTTCTAAACCACAAACTCACAGTGAGAAAATCTGATAGTAAGTTTTACAGTAGTTGCTTTGACCTTTTTTCTTTGTATAATTTGAGCTTGACTCAAAAAACTTACTATTTAGTTTGTTGCACACCTAATGTATGTAGAAATTATTTTGCATTAAAGGGGGGGGGGGGTTGACTACGATATCATATTTTAAACTTTAGTTTGTGTTAATGTAGCTGTGTGAACATAAACAACATCTCTCAATGTAATATGCTCAAAGTTCAATGCAAAAAGAGACATTGGCTGTTTCTCAATTCCAAGAATGCATCGGATTCACAATTTTGTGGAGACCGGTCTTGCCAAGTTACCTCGGAAGAACGAACTTGGGAGACCGCGAGAACAGAGAACGCGTCCTGTAAGAAATGAGATGCTGCATTCTTCCCTGGTTCTTCGTGATGGTCACATGACCTCCACGCATTTTCAATGGAAAGTTATTTAAACATTACAGCATTCATACAACCATTTATTGTTTTTCCTGTTTTTACAATATATACCATGCATAAAAACCTTACAAATATATTTTGCACAATATAAATACAACTAATTTCAATACGAATTTCAACAAATAAACACACTTAATGTGTTTATGCCTTAATAAAGATTTCCATGTTAATGTTTACTTTCACCGTTTCATTTAGGGAAACTCCTGAGACAAATAAGTCATATCTCTGAACATTAATAATACATCTATATAAAATGCTGCGCTTCCCACCTCCTTTATTTAGCTGCAATGACTTTCTGGGACTGTCTGCATCGATATGTCCTCGATATCAAGTGTAAAGGACCATATATTAACTTAATGACGAAAGTAACAGCATGGTCGAAGGTTAAATGCCTTTCCTAGAACTTCTGAAAATAATTCTGTAATTTATTAGAATTTATTTATATTTGTTTTCAGCTTCAAATTGAATCTGGCTACAATTTTCTAGTGATCATTAAAGTTAGACTGTGTTTCTAATTAGTAATGTAATTACTTATTAATTTAGATATTTGATTATATCAGATACACTATACTTTCAGTTATTCTTTCATTGGGGACCAGTTGTCATTCTGAGTCCATGTGTGGCCAATTTCACAATGAAGGCAATGTAGTTGTTTTTGTTGCCTGTGCCTTTAATGCTAGTTCTCCCTGCCCACTGTTCCCACATGCCTGTTAAGAGTGTGCCTCAATCTCCACCTCGGCTGCACCAGATAAACAGCACAGTGACAGATATGAAGGAAGCAGATCTCATGTAACGTTTGTGAGAAATACTACAGTAAGAACTTTCCCAATGATTATTTAATGTATTTGTTGTGAAGTTGCAAGGATGTCACACACAATGTCGTTACAAACATCACGCACGCACACACACAGACACACACACAGTGGACACACACTGTGCGCGCGTTTAACTTTGCACTGTTTTTGCATGCAAATGTGACAGGATACACATTAATATCCACTGCTGTATGGATATCCGTTATGTTAATATACAAAATAAACCTGATTTAACATTCACAAACCGGGATTGAAGCGTCTTCTTATATAATTTTACACTATAAAAGAAATAAAAAAAGTTGAGTTAACTTAATTTTTAAAACAACCGGCTGCAAAGAAATTTTGAGTTTATTAAACTTCAGTGGTTAAAGTTGTGCCAAATACATTTTTTTAAGCTGACCGAAAAGGCTGGTTTAAGTCAAGTATACTTTATGGAATAATTTGGCACAACTTCAAACACTGAAGCTTAATAAACTCAAAATTTCTTTGCAGCCGGTTGCTTTAAAATTTTACGTTAACTCAACTTTTTATTTTTTGAAGATATGGAGAAATACACATTTAAAGTCTTCTCAACTGAATATTTTACTTTCATTGAACAAACAGTACCAAACATGCAGCTGAATCATTTTTATGAGTAAATTCAACTCTGAGCTCAAAAATATGTCCACCTAACTTACAATTTTAAACTGAGTTAAGTATTTGTAAGTTAGATTTTTTTACAGTGTACTGACATTCGGCTGTGGTGATAAAGACGGTAAAATTTATGTAATTCATTACAAACATGCATTGTTTTAAAAATGTTTTAAACTTGTAAAACTCATTCTTGATCACATTTGATGATAATTGATGATCACAGCGAGCTGAACAGATCTTTTAATCCTGGTTGATATTATACACATTACTACAGAAACATGTTAATACTCGGCGGGAGGGGAAACCGCGCTCCTACGTGACATTGTGGTGGATCTCAAAATGGGAGGGATTTGGATCCTATTTTATTTTCAGGAAATAAAAAAAGAGACGTATTGTCTTTATATCACCCCAATATAACTGTAGACACATTATACCCACACACAGTCCTGTCAAAACAGCTTACAAAAATTATTTTCATCATAGGTGCCCTTTAATCGTTTTTACTAATTTAAGTGGTTTGAACATAAAACAATTAAGTTGTCCCTAAAAAATAGTGTGTTTAACTCATATTAAATAAGTAGTTTGTACAAGCAGCAAAAGTAATTTTATGTGAATGTGAAACCAGTTTGTGCTGGCACACAGTTGAATTGATTTATATTCAGATTTCACCCCAGTTATGTACTCGTTCCATTCATGGAGGTGTGAGAGGGGTTGTTTGCGTAACTGCTTTAATTTAGTCAGACTTAGCTTTTAGTGTCTTTCTCTTATTAAAAACAAAAAGTGCAAATCTGGAGAATGTACTGAAGGGAAATTGTTTTAATAGGAGGTTTTCTGTAGCAGAAAATTGTGAGGTGATGAACTGAATAAACATATTTTTTTTCCGGCAGAAAAAAAAGAAAAGAAAAAAAGAATGAATGGGAACTCCCACACGTAGTGCCCCAATGAAAAAGACCTTGAGCTGAACATGACACAGTGATCCATAAAAAAGGACACATGCTCTGATATGCATCTCTTCATAAAACATACAAAATACCCTTACCGAACACACAGATGCCGACCACACAGGCAAATATAAACACCATGCAGTGAGTTGGACCTGGGACAACCACAACACCTACTCGCAAAGGCACCGACACGCAAGCAGTCTATCTCTCACAGACAAACATACATACACAAACAGCAACACTTATGCAAACATTTATCACCAGGAAGTGAATGTACTCACACATGGTAATCAGAAACATCATGCCTGTTTAGAATACTTCTTGCAGAACTGATTTTGTTCCTTACGATGAAGTTGATGTTCAAACAGACAAACAGTCAAAGAATACAGTAGCCCTAAACCAGGGATGGGCAAAGTTGATCCTGGAGGGCCGGTGTCTCTTGTTTTGCTTCAACCCTAATCAAATACACATGCCTGTAGCTTTCTAGTGATCTTGAAGACACTGATTAGTGTGTTCAGCTGTGTTTGATTAGTGTTTGAGCAAAACTCTGCAGGGACACTGGCCCTCCAAGATCAATTTTGCTCATGCCTGCCCTAGACTTTTGCCACATTATTTGACCTAGCATAGTAAAGTAATCATTCAAACATTTATGTTAAAAATACTGATTGTATTAATGTCTTACAAGATTTATTAGTGGCATTTTTTTCTGTTGTCGTCCTTTTTTTTATTCTTTTTTTTTTGTAGGCTACTTTTCTTCACACAGTTTGTTGCTATTGGTCTTTGCGATAAAGCCATTATGTTTTGAAAGTATTGCTTTTTTATTTTAATGCACTGTTTTAATTCTATAAGCTAAATGTATTGTTTATTGGATTATACTATGTTATTTTGGAACATTGTACGTTTGTTTTAGACAATTTTTTATTTCTAAAAACCCTATTAAGTAGTAAAATGTTATTATTTTTTGTCATTTTTTAACGGAGCACAACAATAAAACGGATCAAATTGGCTATAAAGTTGACGTTTCCCTGTTAAAGTGCCTCTTTTCCTCAGAATGATTTAAATTATATTTTATTTTTATTTATATTTTATTTTGTATGTTTTTTTATTTTTAATTTTATATTTTATTTTTCATTTATAGCTCGAATTACATCTACAAAACCTTGACTAACCTTTCATTGACTCATTCATAAAGTTCACTTATGGCCTGTATCTTGTATTCATGAAACGTGTGAGGGCTGTGGGTCTGCTTAATAATTATTATCTATTATTTGAACAATTCTGCTTGCTTTGAACACGGTAAGTTTTGTTTTATTTTCGTTTAATGGCTGCTATGACAGAAGCTCAAT
>CAIGQZ010035043.1:12802627-12817357 GCA_903798205.1 Danio tinwini | reverse complement strand
TATATATATATATATATATATATATATAATGTTTGATTTGCATAGCCTGTTTACAAAAAAGGAAAATATTTTGTTAAGGCTGTTTGGAGTGCTAAATACTAAATGTTCATTAATCAGTGTTATTATCATGCATTTTTATGAAACAGTTAATTGTTTTTAGAATTTAAAGGGTCAGAGTAATGTCTATAAAATGTAAAATATTAAATTGAGCTTTAAAAAACTTCACATTAATATGCCACAGAGATCTTAAAATTCATAAATAGCAGAATTACATTTACCTGTACATTTTGTAGATTCTGGATTTTCAGGTTTTAAAGATTTAAAAGTTTAATTTATGTGACCGTGCATGTATAAATATATAATATATTTTTTTATTAAGTGTATAGACTGTAATGAACTAATATAGAAAAATATACAGCAAAAATATGCAGCAAAATGTCTGCCTAAAAATATGTGAGTAAAAAATTCAGATTATTGTCTTAGGTAATGAACTCAAATGATTGTCCTGAACAGCACTTTTTGAGGTGGCTTTCCTGTATTGCATTTTTCTGCATAAAAGAAAACCGCAACTTTAGTGGAAACAGCTTGAGGGAACATCTTAAAGGGTGTGTTTACACTCTGTAGATTTAGTTTGATTAAAACAAACTCTGGTGTGATTACTCTGTTCAGTTCAGATGCAGTTTATCTGAATAAGTGTGAACACTGCCATACAAACAAACAGATGTAATCAGAAAGGTGGATCTGGGTCTGCTTACTGTGCAAATGAAATCTAATGTGTTTTGACTATTATATACATGCAAGATAGAACAAAGGCATGTAAATTAACTAATCCGGGACATGATGTCATCAATGTGATCATAAAAAGAACTGTTTGTCCTCCCTCTGCAAATTTTATAAGCTCTTCACAAGTTCGCAAATTATAATAATAGCAAATACAAATAATAATCACAAATACAACAAGCACATTTAGGATGTTTTTGGCTGTGTTGCTTTGGACATTTCACTTGCAAAGCATCATAAAGGCCTTTTTGTATCTTTAGGTTTGTCTGGAATGTGACGACAAAGTGAATGAAGCCTGATTTATACATCTGCATCAATTGATCGTCATACCCTAGAACTGCACAATTTTGGCTAAAATGAAAATCACAATTTTTTTTGCTTAAAATCAAGACCATGATTTTCTGATCATTCTGTAGATGTAAAATAAAGATTAATATGAGTACGCTTTTATTATTGTTAATTCTCAGACATATGGTAAAACAACAATAATAATATTAGGCCTATGTGTAGATCTACTGTTGGTTAAAATGCTAAAGTTTGTATAGACTTGGAACAGTGGACTTAAACAGACTTTAAATCTGTCCTGTTTGTTAATGAACAGTAAAGCAATGACATCAAATAAAACTATTTATAATTCTGAAGTTGAATTGCTATGTTTGAGACATTTGCTTGTTATTTGTCATTGACAACATTATTAGACCATTTTTGTCACTGGTAAAATTAGACATTTGTCATTATCAGATTCCTACTTCCATTTTATTCAACATTATATAAACTAGATCAGTTATACTGACACTGTTAAACATTTATTTACATTTATATACATTTTTAACACTTCTTGTGTTTGCTATGAAGGAAAAAACACGTCAAATGCTTGTCGTAATCAAGCGGCAACCTCCTGTTCTCCCTCGGGAAGCAAATACGGAAGTAACTAAAACTGCAATTCATCGACTCGCCTTGGGGGCTGGCTCCAGGAAGTCCAAGTGCTTTCTTTCTGCATTGATAAATTGGCCATTTTTACAGCTGATAAAAACATGTTTACAGCCTGGTACAAACGATGGTTCTCCAAGCCAGGTCTAAGCAAAATGCAGAGAATACAGCATGCGTCTGTAGCTCCGCTTACTCTCCACCTCTTTGGAGAGTTTGGTGCGATGACGCGCTAACAAAATGGCGACGATTGGCAGCGCCTACTTGTAGCTTCTTTTGCAGCGTTCAGAAACATATGGGTGACGTCACAGATAAAACGTCCATATCTTTTACAGTCTATGGTCGTAATCATAACTGTAAAACGCAAAAGTCATTGAAATGATGTGCTTGCCGGTTTCAATTTCACTGCTGTGAGCGACTCATGGCTGCCTTCACTTAAATAAAAAAAAAAACATACATGGAAATCATACTTCCTATGCGACTCTCAAACGATCGCTTTGCGTAACAAACTGGACGTTTTTTACAACTTTATTACGTATTATTGACAGCCTATGCAGATTCTGGTCACCAAAGTAGACCTCATTGATGTGCACGCGCTCGTCCTTTTGGTAGTAAACAAACAGTGTGCCAGCTCACATGGGATTTCGCGGTCACGACTACATTGCATTAAGACAAATACATTTTTTCGGTGAATTATACCTTATAAATACAGTATGTGACACTTAATGCCATTTGAAGGTGTCCATGTTGCTGAGAAACATGGTTCCTGTGAAGACTTGTGCATTTGCCTTTATGCTTCTCTCCTGACCTTGAAAATATAATAAGCTGAATCGTAGAAAAGCAGAATTAAGATAACATGTAGGGTCGAATCGAGATCGTGATCTTTTTTCGATTAATCGTGCAGCTCTACCATACTCCATGACACATACCTTGCACGTAGCTGTGCATTTATACTTTTGCATTCTGTTTGTGTTGCTCTGACATTAACACTTTTGAAATGTTAGCAGGCAGTGGGATTCTATGTTTTTCTGGGTTGAGTTTCTTTGTGGGTGTTTTGTGTTTACATCGGAAACCTTTAAATACTGTCGAGGCTGCTCAAACTCACGCTTATTCAAGGAAGAAAGAAGCAGGAACTGGAGGAAGTGCAACAACTTTAATCATGCAGTAATACAAAAAGTAGCTCCTCCATGAGATTTGACACTTGTTAAACACTAGCAAGCTGACCAATCTCAGCTCTTATGCTACGTGTCACCGCAATGTGTTGTTACATTTGGAAAGGTGCATGTCAGGGTCCCCATCAGGGTATGGTTAAGGGCAGGGGTGTCCAAACTCAATCCTGGAGGGCCGGTGTCCTGCACAGTTTAGCTCCAACTTCCTTCAACACACCAGCCTGGAAGCCTCTAGTACACCTACAAAGAGCTTGATTAGCTGGTTTAGGTGTGTTTAACTGGGGTTGGAACTAAAATATGCTAGACACTGGCCCTCCAGGACTGAGTTTGGACACCTCTGGTTAAAGGTATTCGACTTTGTGAAGGCAACACCAGACCTACCGCGCACACTTGCTGGAGAAGTGTGATCTTGGATAGATTGAATCTAACTCGATCTAATTGGATCTTTTGGTCAAGTGTGAATACAGCAGTCACACTCTGGTGCACACTATATAAATGAACTGAGACCCAGCTGAATAGGTGGTGTGAAAGTGAACCACACCAAGTAAAAAAAAAATTAAATCATCACTGTGTTTGGTCCAAACTTAAGCAAGTAAACTACAGACTTCCCTGGTGTAAATAAACACAGGATAAAATTTGTCTGGAACAAACATGCCAAGAGAAGTGTGAACACAACCCAAGACAAGATGTTGTTCTAAAAACTGCAATCATGAGGTTCACCGCTCTATTCTGCTATCTTTGATTTGTTGTCCGCCTTAGTAGCATTCAAGAAAAGTCAAGATATAGTACAGCTGCAGGGGTGCGCAGCCCGAATGTGTTGTGTTCTTAAGTGGCGCTTAGCCTAAGTGCAGTACAGAAATGGCGGGAATGCAACAGGGCTGCTTGTAGGGGTTTTAAGGCATTCTGTCCCCATGAAATAAAGATCACTCATTTAAAACCCTGCACGCAGTCTGGGCTTCACTGAAATATTTAGCATGCTCTGAGAGCTGTGGCAGTTGAGGTGCACGGAGATCGTCTCCACTCAGTGAGAGCACCAAGGCTAAATCCTGTTTGGTTAGCATGTAGGCTCTCCATGTATGCCTGCAGGGATTTGTGTCCAGACATGAATGGCAAGCATTTAGGTAAATCAACACCAACACATTTTTTCTTCCTGCTCTCCTCCACCTCCTCTTTTTTGTCTCTTTCTTGTTGATCAGTGTCTCGCTGCATAAAGCTATGACCCTGATGAGCTTGTGTGGGTTGCATGGTTGGCCTCTCTCACTTAAAGATGAAAGTGGGCTTTGAAGAGAGAGGGAGGGAGTGTGTTTGTATGTGATAGCGGAGGAGAGAGAGCGAGAGCACCACATCTCCGCCCTGTACTGGGTTCGCTCATTAATCTTGAAGGGTGCAACTGTTTTGAGTTGTACCTGATGGTTTGTGCTGCAGGGCTGCCAGGGTCAGGAGAAAAGCAACCGTCTCATGAATCATACTGCTGGGGACAAAGCCGAGCGCTGGGGAAGAGAGAAAAGGGTTCTGGTATGCAAAAAAGTGCCTGGCACATCCCACTGGCTTCCGCCATCAATCTGCAATTACCAGGCACTCAGCTGCACCATCTTTGGGCATCCTTCAGTTTTTGTCCTGCCTTTACCTTCTGCTCAATGTTTTCTAGCCATGTTTACCCTCCATTTTGACATCTCTGTTGTGATAAGATATTTTTAGTAGACTCTAATGTTTAACCTTTATTTTTCAACTCACTCTTTTTTTAATAGTTGACTTTTAAAACAGTTGTCATTAGACTTTATTAAAACTCATTACCGTGCATTCACACGGGGCTTTAGCATCAATGCTTGACCGAGGGTGTGTCTGAAGTTCGGGCTGACGCAATTGTTATAGCAGCGTCAACCAATGAAATTAATCTGCAATCGGCTACTGTTTGAGCTGGAGTATTTGCATAAAGCGATCTGATTGGTTGACTCTTCCATTGGTGCTTGAAAAGTTGAGAAATTCCCAACTTCTGTAGCAAGCAATGCCGCTAAAGCAGCTTAGACGGACCCACAATTCAGTTCGGCATTGTTTGACGTCACCCATTCAAAGTGAATGGGAAGTGTTGACATTGACACCCCATGTAAATGGGGTGTTAGGGCTGCATGATATAAAAAAAAATCAGAAATTGCAATATTTTTATATAATGTATCCATCTATACAACTCTAGAAAATGATTGACTAGCATCAAATCAGAAAAATTCATCAGAAAAATTTGTTGTTTACTTTTATTTTAAGTTTCATTTCTCGCTTTTTGCAAACCATTATGACTTTTGCTTCAACAATCTCTCAATCTGCTCCTTAAGTTAAGGCGTTTTAAGTATTGTGTAGAATTATGGATGTAGAATACGACTTTTGGGAGGTACGTTTCTGTTCATCTTTCATCTATTGATCAATCTTCCCCAGTTCCCTCAACACCAAGCTTCCACCGATCAGTTTCCAAAGCACAAATTCATGCACCGCCCTACTTTTTTTTTTTCTCATTTCAATGTCATTTTAATTGCATGTACGTCACAATAGAAGAAAAAGGACAATCTTAACATACCGACTTTAAGCCTTAAGCCCAAATGTGTACTTTTTAAATGCATATAATAACATGCATGCACAATGAGCAACAATAATTTATTAATACTCATTTTAAATAGAGCTGGAAACATTTTTAATCATTAATCAAGTGTTCATTAATACAGGCATCTTTTGTTGGTAGTTTACTGTTGATTTTGTTAATCTTCACTGTTAGTTATCCAGTTGTCACATTGACTTGACTCTTTACCTTGTGGATAAAGGTAGTACAAAAACAAGTCAAATTGCTTGTTTGAGCTGCGAGTTCATTATATGCATAGTCACAAAAAATTCACATACCTGTACAGTACTCTAATAATTCATCATTTTGAAAAGGATATTAGTGTAGACTTTGGACATTAGGTCACACTGCTGGGCAAACTAATGCAACCATAAGGCAAATGTATTTATAAATCAATTTAACTGACCAAAGGTGAAGATAATGGTAATAGTAGGTGCTTCAAGACATCTTGCTTGTAGTTAACCCAGAAACTGAAGTTTCAGGGCACACATAAAACCCCAGCAGGCACATGACGTCAGTATGACGTCAGATTGACGTTGTACCCCAATGTTGTGGAACGTTCAATTTGGTTTGGAAATGAAAATCGGGTTAACATCAGAACCCAACGTTTCCAATGTCCAAAATCGGACAGACGTTGCATTTTGGTTACTTTCCAACGCAACCTAAAGTCAACCAAATACCAATGTCTAATGATGTTACAGCTTGATACTGTGGAAGTTACGACTATGACATGCATCAGATGTTGGATTTTAGTTATCGTACCTGACGAATAAATTTCAGTATTTGATGTCAATATGATGTGGGTTTAAGATGTTGTCTCGACGTTGGATTTTAGTCACTTTCCAACACAACTTAAAATCAACCAAATATCAACATCATTTCACCTTATTATTGGACATCAAAATAACATTGTCCTTAGATGCTGGCGACCTAAATCTAACCTAATACACTGAAAAAAATCATTCAGAAATGATTCCTTGGATTTACTCATTATTTTTACGTTAAGTAGCTGTAAACAATTTATTTGGCCTAAATTTAAACAAACAAATTAAGTAGAATTTTATTCAACTTAATTTGTTTGTTTAAATTCAACACAAATAAATTGTTTGCAACAGTTTTGCAGACATAATTTTTTTCAGTGCATTAGCATCTTATGATGTTGTGTGTCTGCTGGGAATGATCATATTCCACTCCTTTCTGCCAGCCATCTGCAATTACAAGGCACAAAGCTGCATCATCCTCGTTCGTTCTCCACCATGCTTCCTCCTGCTACACCCATATGCCTATAGTCTTTCAGTGCCATTTACCCTCCATTTTGACTTCCGGCTCTCACCTTCTCTGCTCCCGTACGTTCCCCTGCTGCCATGCTGAACGAGGGACTGCGGGGTGAGCTCTGTGTGGATAAAGTAATGATTTCTCCTTCACACCTCCCCTGCTAATTAGTGCAGCCTGCCTGCCGACTTGCAGGGGGTGGTGTCTGGGGAGCCATGCTATTTGTCTTGAAGAATTACTGACAAGGACTCTGCGGCAGTCTAATCCCAGAGATGCTGGATGGAATTCAGTGCCTTCCTCTCTCTGTGGCCGCCTGTCAATTCACTTTAATGATTGTAATGATCATTTTTAGCTTTCTGCTGAAGACCGGGAGAGCCGCCGCCTCTCCCTCTGGAGTCTTTAATACAGGCTATTTATGTGCCTTGCTCTGCACGGTCACCCAGTCACAGATGTGTCTACCACATTACCCCCTACTTCTTGCACACAAACTGCGTTTTGAACACTGCCGGCACAGCGGTGACGCTACCATTTAGACCTTTGTTGAGCGCTGGGCAAACAGCTGTAGCCTGTAAATATGATATTCTTTTCATTTTGTTAAATCCACAATCTATTAACCTTAGCTGTATCTATGGCCGCCAGTCTGAGCTTCACTGTGCTGGAGTCGACCGCTTGCTGTCCTTTGATGCTTTGCTTTTCTCTTTTCTTTAAAAAAAAGTGCGAAGGGTGGGGGGAAACCAGACCAAAGACTTGTGAAGAAAACACAAAGCTATTCGTCACAGTATGAATAATGTGCCTGTGTCTGTGATGTGAAAGTTTGTGTTGGTGAGTGCAACTTTCATTATTCAGTGATGGATTTACAGCATAATGCATGGTTTATCAGAGATAATCTCTTCATCAGACATTTAGATTAACATTGAAGTTTGTTTTGAATTTGGGGAAAACAAGTTTCCTTCTGTTTTGCATACTGATTTGATGTCAGAGATGAATTTCTTTTATACGTGGTGTCAGACAGGGTTTAATCGTCCCATTTTGATGTGAAAACCTGTCGCAGTTTATTCTTGGATGATTTATCTATGTTCACATGTGAGGGTTTGTATCGATTGATTGATTGAAAATAAAATCTAAATAAATATTGTATTAATGTGGATATACAATCATCATCTTATACAAAGTGGAAAATATTAGCATCAAACTTATATGAAAGCATTTCTGTACATTTAGAAAGATAACTGGTGAGGAAACTGTATTGCTGAATTTTTAATTCTCTCTCCCCGTTGACGTTCATTCATTTTCAATAGCAAATTTTTTTTTATAGTTGAAATAAGATTTTCTCTCCTTTGCATATTAATTTGTTGTGGCCGTCTTGCTTTTTTCCTCTCATCCCTTTGAGATGTGAGTATGTTTTTGGACCTTAAAGTCAGCATGAAATCAAAATGGACCCTGCTTTTTTTTTTTTTCTCAATACACACTCAAAGACTTATTGTGCATGATTTATTAGTGTCAGTGATTCAAGATTAAAAACAACTTAAAAATCGGTCTAAAATAGTCGAATAACTTGCTTCATCTCCAAAATAACGTCCTGCTTTGAAAACAATATACAAATTACTATAACTATTTAATTTAAGTGACTGAATATAATGTTTAAAGTCAAGCTTAACCTAGAAATTCATTCAACTTTCTTGCAACGTTAAATGATTTTAAACCTAAAATAAAAGTTAAATTCATGTTTATTTTTATAGTGTTCTTACAATGTTGATTGTGTCAAAGCAGCTTAATATAGAAGTTCTAGTAAATTGAAACCGTGTCAGTTCAGTTTTCAGAGTTTGTTCAGTTTAGTTCCATTTAGTGTAGTTTAATTTTCACAGCTGAACGTCTGAAGAGAAAATCCATTGATGTGCAGCTCCACAAGTCTCAAACCAAGCAAGCCAGTGGCAAGGAACAAACTTCACCAATTGACGAAAGTGAAAGGGAAAAAAAAAAAAGAAACCAGGCTCAAGTGGGCACGACCATTTCTCCTTATTCCAAACTTCCTGTGCAGAGCTGCAGTCTAGGAGCCGGAGGCTGGAGAACGCTGGACATCCATCATAGAGCAGCTGCAGGTGTGACTAGGTCACTGGTGAGTGTTCAGGCTGGCCCACAGCCCAATGTAGAGACTCGTCTGTCACTTGGGTCTTTCAGCAATCAGTCTCATGCTTGCCACTTCTCCATGACCGCCACAACATCTGCTCAGGATACGGCCTGGTCTAGGATTATGAATACTTCTAGAAGTCTTCTATGGTTGGCATCAACTCTTCACAGGTCTTGGATCACATCAATGGCACTGCGCTGAGTCTCCCCAGGTGGAAATAGAGAACAAAGAAAATAATTAGCGTAGCTGCTTTTCATAGTGTATTTAAACAAGATATTAAATATCAATGCAAAAATGAAGTGCTATAAATGAAAATAGCAGTTATATAAGCAAACATAGAAACAAACTTATGTAAAGCATATGAGTATTTCTAACAAAATGTCTGGTGCATTAAGACAAGAAGAGTGTGTCCTACATGTTGTTGTCAAGCCGACTCGCCTGCATAGAATTTTTTTATTATAAATAATTCAATTGATGTTAAATTATAACTTTTGCTCAGAATTGCGTCATAATACCGTCTGCAATTGGCTGTGGTTGACATTATGTTGACTAACCACAATGTGTGTGTTCTTTGTTCCATTCAGCAGTGGTGTGGCAATGAGATAATTACCTGCTTTCTCCAGCAAACTAACACTTAGCAGGCTGTAATGACATAGCCTGGCCCAAGGCCTACCTCACCTTGGCAGGGTGGGTTTTTTTCGTTTGGGGGTGAGCCCCTCTGTTATGCAGATGCACTGGAAATATTCTGGAAGCTAAACACACGCCTTGCGAAGAGGCTTTAGTGAAGCTGCAGCCTACCAGGTGTTAATGTCTGTCCTGTCTGTTTGCTTGCTAACTGCACTGGAGGATATCAGCTCTGGCCTCCGCTCCTTCAACCCCATCTTTCTTCTATTATCCTTCTTTTCCACCTGCACATCAGTCCCATTTCTCATTCAGCCTTTTCCACACCTGTTTTTAGACTTTTTTTGTGTCTGTCTGTTACTATGTCGTCTTGTTTCTATATCTCAGTCTCTGCTTGATTTGTATTCCGCTTGTTTCCTGACACATTTAGCTTTTCTCTGAGGGAGATGTAAAGAGTAAGAAAATAGAGACGGACAGAGAGAGAAAGCCTGGGGGCTGCTGGGTTTTCGAGAAGGATGGAGTTGGCCTGTTGCTGGGCTGAGATGTGATTCTAAGATACAGGTGGGTGTGGCTGTTGACCTCCGCTGGAGAACAGGGCAGCACTGGGCTCAGTGTGAAAATGGCTTTGTGAAGTGCTATAGAGACATGCTCAGACAGAGGAAACTGACGAAAATCTGTACTGGGGTGAAGCTTATGTCTTAATTACTTTATTCGACTTTTCAAACATTTTAAAAATAGTGTAGCTTTTGCAAAGTGCTTAATTGCTTTATTTCTCTCTCATTTTATTGCTACCTAGGCTCATTAGAAAGACCTGCCTCTGCAAACATTTTGGCAAAACTACAAAAACATATCCGTATATGTACACATCTGCTGCAGTTTTTAGCAGAAATTAACTCTAGGAGCATTAAACCAACAGCTGATTTTATTACTTTTTATGCAAATTATGAGTACACTGAAGTTCATCAGTTGATATAGACTCGCATCCATGTTTGCAAAATACTGCATTTTTGTAAAAAATTTTTTTACTTTAGTTAGTCATTTTTCAGTCAAAAATCTGCATCCATATGTACACAAAAAATATATCTTTTTTACCTTTTTTTTGTTGTTGTTGAATCAGTTTTCCAGTCATCTCAATGTACGGTATTTGTAACATAAGGAGTAGGGTGACAATGGAGGTGAGGGTCCAAACGCAGTTTATTAATAGCTTAGGCAGGCAATGGTCAAACAGGAATAAACAGATACATGAGGGTAATCCAACATCATAGTCGTGGTCACAGGTAGGAATGGCTGACATAAAACTGACGTTTCAACAAAGTGTCAAGACCCCAAAGCGTAAGTGTTTCAAAACACTGCACTAAGGCATGATCTAAAACACTCATGTCACGTGACTAACATGTTTCAAAACACTAGATCACATGACTAAAGTTATTAAAGCATCAGTCATTTCAGAAGTGTTTTGAGACCTGGCTTGACTGACAGGGTCTGAAAAATACTCTATGTAGCCTAGTTAACCGAGTAACTGAGCTGCAAATGTCCTGAGTTTGAATATCTACTTGTACAAATACTTTAAAATTATGACTTGATGTAATAATGTTACTTTATATGACCAAAACAAGGCAAATTTATTCACAAAGTGTTCATTCGGATGTCAAACCAATGTAAAAAAAAAACACATTACAAGAACAGACAATTTAAAAAACTAATATCTGTAGCTGCATCACCCTGGAATCAAATACATTATTTCTGCATGCTAGTCAGGAACTCTCACCGCTTTACTAAATCACTCAACTCAACCACAACTCTACAACTTGGGGGTTTAATACTTCAATTTGCTTAACTGTTTCTTTGCTAAAGCTGTTCCAGAGCAATATATAAAAAGTTACCACTAGATGTCACTGTAGAGACAGTGAGACAGAGATTTTGAAACGTTTCGAAGCAGTGAAAGGTCGGTGCATGGGAACAAACAGCATAAACAATAACAAAAACGGGGATTAAAAACCACGGAAGAACAAGGCTAGGAAAACGTGTAGAAATGTTACAGGAAACAAGACTCAGCAATGTGTGTGTGTTTGAGAGGTGAATATATAGTCCAAATAATCAGTCCATGATGAGTTACCAGCTGTGTGTGTGTGATCAAGGGTGATCCAGAACTTAATTCAATTTAATGAAATTCAACTAAATTTGTTTAAATTCAGCCCATATAAATTGTTTGCAACCACTTGCCTTAAAAAAAAAAAAATAAAATCAGCAAATTCAAGGAATTGTTTTTTTTTTCAGTGCAGTCAAACTGACTAAAGTAACATTTTGTATAACAAAACTATTTAAAAAAACAATTAACTTATTAAAATAAGTAGGGGTGCACCGATATGGATTTTTGGCTGATATTGATAACTGATAACTCTTAAGATTTGGAGGCCGATAACTGATATACTATATCTGATAAATAGAAATATTTCAAAATATTATATTTTTATACAGTAAACAACAGATTTTATTTTAAAAACTTCATTAAAGTTTGAACTGATCTTATGAACTGAATAGCCAACTCAAAGCAAAATGGATTCAGTAACTGGTACTCATGTCCACTGCTGCTGTTTGGGCTGCTGTGAAGGCTTTGTCAGATCATCGTGTGCATGCGTGCGGTGATAGCCATCACATGCGCTTGTTATAATCATTATAAATATGCCGATCAAACTGAATACAATCTTACATCAAAAACACATGGCAAGCAACGTGTTGATAATAAATATTATTCATATATAAGATTTCAAATAACCAGCGAGCTGTTTAGCATGTGTGCATTGCTGCTATTGTTTACTCATGTAATATTTTTCATTGATTTAAACCAAAATACACAGTGACACTCTATCAAATATATTTACAATGATAAGGAATAATTTGGTTACTTATTGAGTTGTTATTATTATTACTTATGAGTTACCACACAAAGAAAGGACAGACTTTGAAGGAATAAACAATGTGAGAAAAGCTCACTGGACAAGTCTGAACAAGTTCAACCCTTGCATGCACGAGGCAGACAGTTTTGTACAATTGCGTGATCTATCGGCCTAAAGATATCGGCATAACTTTGATATTGGATCGATAACAATAACATTAAAAATAGCAATTATCGGCCGATAACAGTATGGCTGCAGATATATTGTACATCCCTAAAAATATGCTGAAGTAGCATAAAACCTTTTGTTGTAATGGATTTTGTCATTATTTTTTACAGTGTACTGCTTTACGTTGAATGAACTTGCTAGATAGCTTTCCTCAAATTGGCCAACTAGCCCTGACATTTGATTGGTCAGCCACCAAATAGGCGTGTATTATGCAAATATGTAACATGCTAAAGCTACAAGTGTTTCTTATAGAAGAGTTACTTTCTTTTGGCATGGATTTTGTGCTGGTTGTTTACATGTAAAAACAGCTGTATTGTAGTTTGCTAAATGTTAGTTGCTTATAACTAGCCTATTCAAAACAACAGTTTAGCTTGCATCTCAGCATGCTAAAGTTTTAAAGTACCTTTCTCAACATCGTGGAAAAGCATGATATGCCTTTGACTTTAGGCTGCTGGGGTAACTTTTGATATTGCCAGTTTCATTTTTCCCTCATCATTCACATGTCCTGTTTAGTGTGGCACATACAAAGCTGTCACACATTCCCATGCACTGGACATTTTGCCTGAACCCTGTATCCCTCACTGACTGTTTTTCTCACTCTCTCTGTCTCAGTATTTTCACAGCTCCCTCTTTTGCCCTCTGATCTGCTGCCTATAGCTTGTGGGTTTTTCTCTTCTCGCAGCATTTAAACACCTCTCAAAAGTTCCATCCTCTTATAGAGCCCGAGTTCTCTTTAAAGTGTGATGCATTATTGTGTAAAAATGGGGTGTTGGGACTCATTTATGATGAAAACAAGGAGAAGAGTGATTATTTCCTGTGACATAGTGATTATTTTTTTAATTTTAAATTTTTTATTTTTTTTTATGTTTATTTATTTATCTTAATTTTTTCGCGTTGATGCACAGGCTTACACAGGATTTAGACTTCTGGGTTCTATTTTATGTTGAGGCTTATTTTATATTATTTTCTTATTTCATTTTATTCTGCTAACTGTAATTGTGTTAACTGTATCTGCAGTGCTTCTTTAATAAAAGCATAATCAATTGGTGAAATATTTTATATATTTTTTTATTTTACAGTGGGGAAAGTGTGGTTGCAGCAGACTTGCAACATAAACCAAAGATACTTTTGTGAGTATCTACAGCTGTGCTTACTTTTATTTCATCCTAGTCCATGCAACTCTGAATGACTTTGTGGTGAGATAAAACACTGTGGCTACAGCTCTGATGACATATTTCGACAGCTTTTTTATTCACTCATTAGATATTATTGTGTTAAATAACAACAATTTAAATATGAATTGTTTCAAATTACTGTTTTATATAATATTTTTATGCAAAAGCTATAGGCATAGAAATAACGTGTTATATGAGTTTGCATGAGGTATATGAGAAATAACTTGTATAATCAGTGTATTAAAAAAAGCCATTATTGACTTTCAAATATTTGCATATATACACACTACGTATAATCAGATCAGAGTGACCATTTTAAACACACACTCATTGCACACACACACTTCTCGAAAACACCCATTTAAATATCCTGAATTGCTGCTCCATGAACTATTTCTTATGTGAGCTTGATCATTTATAATGGTTCTCATTACTCTTTCATATTTTTTGTGGAAACTTTGCTACATTTAACTTTTCAGGGTCAAATGCTTAACTGTCTTTTTTGATCAATGTATTGTGTCACTGATGAATAAATACCTTTTTTTGTAATAAAAACATGAATTTTTATGGTACTTTCGAATAGTAATTAGTCACGTTTTCTACAAAATAATATTCATCATTTTCAACACTGATAGTGAGAAATGTTTCCTGAGTGGCAAATCAGCACATTAGTATTCTAAAGGATCATGTGACATTCAAGTCTAGAGTAATTATGCTTACAATTCAGTTTTTAATCTCATGTATAAATTGAGTTTTAAACAAGAATTTATAAAGTAATTTAATGTTGAAATAATATTTCACAGTATTACCATAATTTATGAAAGTTTTTTTTTCCTAACAAAATTAAAATGAAAATTCTAACTTGGCATGGACTGGTATAAGATTCTGATGGTATGATAACCTTGGATAAAAATATCACTGTTTCACG
>CAIGQZ010035043.1:12786897-12797627 GCA_903798205.1 Danio tinwini | reverse complement strand
TAGGAAAAACTTCTAGAATATTTATTGTATCTGAATCTAAAAAAAACTTGTTCTATGAGAAAATACTAAGCAGATCTATATACTCAGTTGTGTGTGCATATGTTGTGATGTAACTAAACATTCATTCCTCTTGCTGGTCATGGAAATAAACATTCTCCATATAGCATATTCCTTAAATTGTATATTGCAGCAACTAATTGTATAGCATAATAATACCACACCTGCTCTCTCATCGACTTGGCATAATCTTCAAACATATACACAGTTAAATGAGTGCAATGGATCATCCTCATCGTCTTTGTTTTGTCACTGCTTTATTCTTAGCACAGTGTCCATATGTTGTGGCACTTTTCTCTCTCCTCTTGGCTCTGAAGGTGAACGCGAACATCACTGTATCCAGGCGGCATTGCTTTTGCCCAGCACGCCAGTTGAGATGCAACACAGGGAAGTGCTGGAGTGCAATGTCACTCCCACGTCTGTGTGTGGTGATGCCAGGGTTGTGTCGAACTTGAGTTAATAGAAGCGGTAATTAGTTGTAATTTACAAGCGACTCCTCCCCGGTGACCCCACTACTCAGAATTCCCTGGCCACTTAGAGAGATCATGTTTTTCTCTCACAGTGCGCACCACTCAAATGAACCACAACATCGCCATAATGGCCCACTCCCCACTGGTTTGCCCACCTTCTGCAAGGTAGCTGAAAGTCACTTGGTGGAAGCTCAGTGGAGCATGCACACTCCTATTTCCATCTATTAAGATGTGAGGAGAAGGGCACACAAAGTCCAATAAACACTGTAATGACAGCAATTCGCAGCAATGTCAGGAGTTCAACTGGAAACGGGCAGGGCTAGGAAGTGAACTTGGCAGACAATTGTTTTCGATGCATCACGCCCAGCGCTATTATATATGATTTTAATCTAACATTAGCACTTGTATTGTTCTGGTGTATCAGTGTAAATGGGATGTAGGTAATTTTGCATTTCAGACGGTGGTATTACGTTGGTCTTGTGTTCCATTGGCCACTAATGGGCCAAAAAGCGAAATGGAAATAGCTTCCTAATGACCTGAGTGAGGCCTATCAGCAAAGCTAAATAAATTATCCAGCTACAGCAAGAGCAATGTGCAATTTGTGCCATATGAAAAGTGCTAGCATGTCGCAAGCAGTGTAATAATGTAGACTACTTTACAAAGCGTTCATCCCCTTTTCTTGTGTGTAGTAAACAATCAGGATCAATTTACACTTTCGCTAGCTGCAGAGGAGTGAATTACACCCTCGACCAGGGAGGAATAGAAAGAAAAGAGAGAAACCTCTAACGTTGATAAATGAGGAAGTTTCTATGGCTAACGTCTCTCTACAGGTCATACGCCTGCAGCTGTGTTGTCTGCTGGGTGTTTGCAGTACAGGCAATTGGACAATAAAATGCTTTTGGTTTTGGATATCCATAACCTACTTTGTTCTCTCTTGTGTATGTAAAGCAAACAAACAAATAATTATAATAATGTAAGTAAATAAATTTATACTAATAATGTCACTGAATGACACGATGCAACTGCAGGGGGTTCATGAATAGAGCGAAAGCTAAATAATAACATATTAAATCAAGTCACTTTTATTATCACGTCACCATGATGAGTGAAAAGCTTAGGTGCAGCCTCGAGACAATACAGTGGCAAAATACAGTAATATTTGAGTCAATATACAGGATACAAATATACATAATACAATGGAAAATACAGTGCTATTTAAGACAATATACATTGTAAAATTGTTAAGCAAGTACAACAACAAAAAAACATGATCCTTATTTCCTTTAGCTTTTTCTTCTTCACTTAACCTTTGAAAACATCAGCTGCACAGACCTAAAATTATTTGTCAGTAATACAAAAAACATTTAGTTGGTTTATAAGATTATTAGTTTTATTAAGTACACTACTCTGTAACAACTTTTTAAGTTGTGCCAACTGAACATTTTTTTAATCTGCAGAACTGGAATGCCTGAAGTTGAGTGAACAAAGAATAACAATCCTTTTTTCCAAAATACAGTGATATTTGAGACAATATACAGGATACAAATATAGATAATACAGTGATATCTGAGATCATATACAGGATATAAAAATACATAATACTGTGCAAAATGCATTGACATACTTTTAAGACAATATACATTTAAGTACAGTCTACATAAATAGACAATAAATATGTAAAAATGCACATGTAACTTCAAAAAACTATTTTCTTAAAGAGATGGTCTCCTTTCAGACTATTAATTCTTCAATAATAAAACATACTTTTATGATCAAGGTCACTCCTTTTTTTTCTTCACTTTATCCATCGTATTATTTATTTATTTTATATTTTAATATTTTATTTTCTTATTTATAGGTCCTAAGGGTGTTTTTTGTTTGTTTGTTCTCTACATGTTTTTACAACCATTGTGGTAGCTTGAAACAGATGGACTAATATGCAAAAAACTAAAAAAATATATATTTTTACTGTATTGTACTCTATGCAATGTTGTATTCTTTATATAGTCTATAAATACACGTGTACACACACATATTGATGCAAATCAAGCAGTGTGCAAGAAAAGATTTAACATGATACACCTTCAACATATTCAGCATATGTACACAAATACACACAGTTTGACTTGGTGTTTAATTATATTAAACACAAGCTTGTGTAACCCCGCCGGTCCTACGCCACCCAACCTGCTCCGAGCTGGTATCGAACTGGCGACCTTCCGCATGGGAGTTGGTTGCTCTACCAAGGAGGCTAAAGACCATGGCCTCTAGCGTCTGTCGCTAGACCACCTTTAGAGGTCAGAGGAGTGAGGTTTACCAGCACAGCACTTCACTAGCTGGCCTCTGTTACGCTCACCCCCCTAAACCTCACTCCCATCCGGGTCACGGCGCCAATGTAAACCCGCCGGTCCTACGCCACCCAACCCGCTCTGAGCTGGTATCGAACCGGCGACCTTCCACATGGGAAACGGTTGCTCTACCATGGCCTCTAGCGTCTGTCACTAGTGCACCTTTAGAGGTCAGAGGAGTGAGGTTTACCTGCACAGCACTTCACTAGCTGGCCTCCGTTACACTTGCAAAAATAAATAAATAAATAAAAAAAAATTAATAAATAAATATATAAATATATTAATCTATTTAATCGCAGCTCTCAAGCATCCATGGAAAAAAACTTTGTTGTATTTTCTTTTCCTCAAAATCATTAAATATGTAAATATGGATGCATTATCAATTGTTTTACACACTTTGCCTGTACACATCAACAAAATCCTGTGACATAGTATTGTGTAAGACTCCATTATAGCACAAAATAATGGCCTTTTTATCCATTTGCAATTTTGTTTAAAATATATATTTAAGATGACTAAAAAGACATAATGCTAAACATTTAGCATTGTCTTCAAATTTTTTGGATTTTTGTTGACAATGTATTTAACAATGTATTGGTTGTTTCTCAAGGCTGAATCCATGATGTTTTTATAAAATAACTGACTATATAAATTGTATACAACTTTTTATTTATTTTTTAACAGCTTTTAAATTTAAAACTGGATAATTGTAGAAATGTCAGAAACCTGTAGTTTGACCACTATGTTAGCACTATTTGCCGCCCAGAAAGTTTGAAAGAATTACCTGAAAAGTGCCTCATTATGAGGTAAGTCACAAGCTTTATATAATGACCCAAAGTGCAGCACAATATTTTATATTAACCTGTAACCCTAATTTTAGATTTTGACCTATGTTTGTTTTATGTATAAGTATAGCCCTACATTGATTCAATGTCAGAAGTGAAACACTGATTTTAATAGGAACTGACTTTAATGTGACTTTTAGAGTGCCCCCCCCCCCCCCCCACCCCTTCATTCACTAATGTACCTTCTCACCACCCCCAAACTCTCACATGTCTCTCTCAGGTGAGTTTGACGTGTAATGACCCTCACGGCAGTCCTACGGGGAGAGGGCCGGGTGGGTGGACACGCTGAGGTTAGCAGTGCTTTAGCGTGACGACTAGAACTGTAAGTGATCTCTCTCTTTCCCCACCAGCCTCTGTTTCTCCCTCCCCTGCTCTCTCTCAGCCCACCCTTGGCAGCATTCACCTCACTGAGGACGAATAATTAATGTGAATAGACGCAGGGGTCATGGGTGACATGTCTGTGAGGGAACGAATTCCTTCTTGATTAGTACATAAAAAGCAGGCCCCATCTGCCACTGTGTGGGGATGTGACAGGCGTGCCAGTGTAGTGGGAGGGAGGGCACAGATGAAAGGAGGTGTGCGCAAAACATAGCAGGTGTGTTTATTTTATCACTTGCGTCCACTTTTGTGTTTAACAGTAATTTTGCTTCTCTGTCACCTACTGTCTGCCACTTTTGAAAAATGCTTTGTTTGACTTTTCCATTTTGGGAGTACAAAGGTGAACCTAAGTGTCCCAAAAAGTTTTAAAGATTTAAAGAACACTAGGAACATCTGAGAGTAGCAACTACTAACCTAATTACATCTACAGAGGGCAAAATAAGTATTAAACATGTCATGTTTTTTCCTGGGAATGATATTTCTAAAGGAGCTGTTAACATGGAGTTGATCCAGATTTTTGTAAAACCAAAAGAATACAAACATAAAAATTAAACAAAATAAAAAAAAAAAAAAATTAAAAACGAGTTCTGTGTTATAACAGTGGGATGAAATGTATTGAGTACTTTACATAAAAGGCATTTTTGGTCATGGCAGCTTAAAGACTCCTCTCATTCAGAGAATAAAGTTACATGCATTGCTCAGGTGTTTTTTTTTTCTTTTCTTTTTTTCAACAGTGTAAAATTATTGATGGTTCTGTGAGCCTCGTCTGTAAAATTTGATCTTTATTTTGTATTTTCTATTGGATTTAAGTCAGGTGATTGGCTGGGCATTCTACAGCTTAATTTTCTTTCTTTGAAACCATTTGTTGGCTGTTTCCTTGGCTGTGTTTTGGATCATTGTCTTGCTGAAATGTTCACTCTGGTTTCATCTTCATCATCCTGCTAATGTAGATGTTGGACTGAAGCAGCTAATATTAATTTTAGGAGTGCACCGATGGATTTTTTTTTTTTTTATCGACTGATCCCGATACTGTGCCGTTTTTTTTTTTTTCTTTTTTAACTAATACAGTTTCTATAGTTCTAGTGCTCAAAAAATATATCTTCTTTAGTAAAAATAACAGACCTATGGCCTACATTATATGACAGACTACACAACTAAAAACATGATGCTTGCTATTAGGGATGCTCATTTCGGTTTATTTTACCAACCGACAACCGCAGCTTGTTAACCGAATATTAACCGTTAACAGATAAATATAAAATTATTATTTAATAAAAAAAAAAAATTGAAGTTTTTATTTTGTCTGTCAAACAAAAATATCAGGCTATTAAATCGATCGCTCCACTGAAAATATGCATTTGATTAATGATTGGTTGTTATGTCACAAAACCATTTTTAACATTATAATAGAAGTCATTAATTTAAAGATTATGTCATAATGACTTATTTCCTCCTCCTCACTCGCAGCATCAGCGCTGGTTTGTCAACTCGCCTGTCAAACTGTGACTATAAATATTCTTCTTTCATTTTGCTTCTTTGACAAAATACGTCTATAGGCACGTGTGGTTGCACGTGTTACCATTTCGCAAGTTAACAAATATTTGTTGCATATCAGGGGCCAATCACATTGAACACGCTTTTCCGTAGCAAAAATGCGAGTCGCACCGCACCACACTGCCTTTTATGTCGACAAGAAAAAAAAAAAAGCCCGGTGCTCTTTTTTTTTTTATGTCCTCATAAACGACTGAATCAGCTGGTCTATTGTGCGCGAGTGTTGCTGTCTATGTTGTTAATTGTAATATACAAAATAACATTGTGATATCCATAATTTGTAAAGTAATATGCCTACAGCTCTGGCTAACTTGAAACTGCGACCACAAGCTTCTCCATCATTAAAAAAAAATCTCTGTCATCCTGACAACACAAATACTGCAGACACCTCAACAGAAACCCTGCTCTGCTTTCATTTGATTGAAGAATGAAAAAGACGTGACTGGCGTAATGCACTATTCTGCTCAAGGTTGAGTTTCAACTAGGAGCACACAGCACGCAACAGCATAAAGTGAGGCGCGCAGGGGGCATAAGCAGCGCACAAAACAGTAAATAAGCCATTCAAAAAATTCCCTTCTCAATGCAAAAAAAGCGTGTTCGATGTAATCGGTTCCTTCTGCAGCCAAACTTTAAAAATATCTAAAATAATATTTTTAATCGTTTAATTGATACCATTAATCGGTTACAAACGCAACATTTCAGTTAATGGTTAATCAGTTATTTTGAGCATCCCTACTTGCTATAAACTATAGGCTATATTATTTGAGCATTCATTATGACATTGATCTGATCTGTTGGGGTTCAGCTTATGTTTCCTTTTTTAATATTAGGATTTTTCTTTGAAATCTGTACAAGGCTACTATTGACCCTAATTGTTGGTAAAATAATCTGCCTTTTAGCAAAGCCTAATATTTTCCTGCAGGTTTGAAGCAGACTAAACTAAACGGTTTCACTTAATAAACATTCCTTTGCCTAAACTCGCCGTGAGTGAGATGAGAAAACTGAAAGCATGTCTTAACAATTATTTTTTTGTCTGGAAAATCTTTTTGACACATTTTGTTTGGTATAATTTGTTGGTTATTTAATGTATTTTTTGTTGGTCAGTTATCCAAAATAAATTAGAATATTTGAGGTAAAGTTAAAAACAAGGTCCGCTTATGCTATAGTGCACAAACTGACAAACAGGTCCGTTAAATAAAATATTAATATAAATAAAATGACAGTGAAATATTCACAGTTTCAGAGTAGCCTATATTAGGCTAAATAATTTTCTGTTAATGACCATCCATATTGTGCCTGTAAGTTTCACTTGTATTAATTTAATCAACTACTTTGACCACAATGAGCCAGGCTTTACAAGCAGCACTTAACGTATTCACCTCAAAAGAATAAACTCAGTTGGAAGAATAGAGTACAAAAAACTCTTTATGAGAATAATTTTACGGAGCAGCCCACGTCACTTCTGTGCAGCCGGTATCTGCGGACACTTTCAAAACAGCAGCACAAAGGGAAGAAATCAGTGCGTTGAGGATCTGTCCAATGTATTATTGAGCCTTTTCTAATTTAAACTTTCAGGTAGGCCTATATTGTGTGTTAAGAGCAGGTAACAACCCTCAATTCTGAATGCGATCTGCTGATCTAACAGACACAGCGTTACATGATTCAGAAACAGCAATAAAGTCCATGTTACGGGTCAAAATGAACCCATTTAAAGCAAAACTAAATGCTTTTCTCTACTGATTATTAAAACTATCAGGAAGAAATAGTCTTGGAGAGTTTTTAGTGTTATGAACGTGGCGCACAGTTTGAATAGTGAGTGAATGGAGAATGATTGACAGGTGCAGCTGCGGAAATCGCTGAACTAAACATGAATTTAACCACGTGAATATTTATCTGTGCTTCACATTAAACTATAGAATGGCTTCAGAACATTTGGGATATAGTAGCCTACATGACAACTTTCTAGTGCCTTATAATAGGCTACCTTCGTGGCTTTTGTTGGCTTATAAATTACACAGAATATAGCGCACATGCAAGATCGGATTTGGATCGGTACCAGCTGGCCGATACACGATCCAGAAAAAATATGCGGTATCGAACCGATATCTGATCCAAGTATTGTGATCGGTGCATCCCTAATTAATTTACAATAATGAAGGGCAGAGGGTTGCTGAATAACTACTGCGAGATTTCACCTGCGGTCTGGGCTTTCACTGCCTTTCTACACTTCCTTTTCTTCATGTGGTCAATACTTTTTTCTGTGTCATTTCATTTTATTAAACATAGAGTCATTTCTAAACTAATTAGATTTGTTTTCTTTGCATATATAGATTTCTTTGGTTATCAACATCCGGTGAAAATTTCAAGTCAATGGCACCTTTAAAAATATGTTTTCTGAAAATATGGTGACGTGTTCAATACTTATTTTTGTTTTGTAGAAAACTTGGAAAAGAATGTAAAGAGTGAGTCCAATGTACTGTGCAAAAATCATTCTTTTTGGTATATTGAATTACATTGAATTATTGTTATGTAAAAGTTTATAAATGGATACTCTCCTGTAGGGCTGTAACAACAGATCAATTAAAATCGATTACTAAAAGCGTTGGCAACGAGTTTCATAATTGATTTGTCATGTCGCGCGACGCGGAGATGTTTAATTATTAAAAAAAACTTTAGTTGAGCGCGGAGCGGAGTGACGCACTTTGCCTCTCTCGCTCACTGATGCCAGCAGAACTCGGTACCTCATAGACAGGATGAGGCAAAACGAGCGGAGGTAACGTTAGAGGAAAAATGCATGGTGAGGAAGGGAACAACAGCAGGGTAAATCACTAAAGAATTCTAGGCAGTTTCTCAATTCCAAAAACGCAGAGAACATACTTTCGTTCTAGTGGAGACCGGTCTTGCCAGGTATCCTCGGAACCACGAACTGGGGAGGCCGCGAGAACAGAGAAAGTGTCCTGTGAGGAATGAGATGCTGCGTTCTTCCTGATGGTCACATGGCCTCCACGCATTTTAAATGAAAAATTATTTAAACATTACAGCATTCATAGTACAGCAATTTATTATTTTTCCCCTTTTCAAAATATATACTATGCATAAAAACATTATAAATATATGTTGCACAATATAAATACGTTTTAGCAAATAAACACCCTTAATGTGTTTATTTTTTTATTAAGATGTCCATGGTAATGTTTATATTCACTGTTTCATTTATGGAAACTCCTGAGATAAATAAGTTATATCTTTGAACTTAAATAATAAATCAATATAAAACGTTGCGCTTCCCACCTCCAGTCGCAATGACTTCTGGGACTTCTCGAGGAAGTTTGGTAATCAAGTCTGCATCCATGCATCCTCTATCAAGAAGTTCTTGCGGTATAGAGTATTGGAACTGAACTTTGGCAGCTGATGATGACGCTACACAAGATCAAGAGGACACAAGATCGCTGAAGAACGCATATTGAGAAACAGCCCTACTTTTTCCTACCTGGTGCTGGTGTTTACTTGTTATCCAGCTTGACAAGCATGACGTGCAAAATTTTAACTGAGCTTTGGCGCGTTGACTGGCACTGAGCCAGTAAAAGACATGTCAAATTTTCACAATTATGCAGTGTTTTTAACCACCCAATGCTTATTTTATGTTTTAGACATGTAAATACACACAAGTACAAGTAAAGCAGTATGTTTAGAGTTAGTAAAACACACAAGAAAGTCTATGGAAGTCAATAACAATCCATTCAAATATAATTTGCCGATGTGTATTATTCATATCAGATACATGTAGTGAAAGTAACAAAGTTCAATCTAATATTCTCCTAGCTGGCCAGCTTACTTGCTTGCATGCATTTTGGGAGTAACTCATGAATGTACGTGCTGAATCCTGCGTTTTTTGCTTTTATGAATGAGGGAAATGTGCGACCAAGTAAACATGGCGATGCACATCCCACGTCATTGATCATTTATATGTCTTTTAAACAACAAAAACACTCACTTACATGTTTTTGTGAATTGGAATATCAAGTAGTTGATGACAGGATGAGCGAGCATGTGAATAATTTGTATTAAAACTGAAAAGCTTAATTAAAGGGATACATCTGTCATACAGCTCTATTGTGGCTGCGGTGTGTCACGTGACAAACATGACGCGTCGCCACTGAAACATTAAGGGGGAACATTTTAAAATAATGATTGCCTAACAAAACTTACTCCCGGGGCCAGATAGAATTTTTTAAACTCACCAGTGAAAGGGTTAACAACAGAAGTAAAGCAGCAATGGTATAGTTACTTTGCATTGCAAGACTAAAGACATGTTTTTATTTACTCACCTTTTTTGGATCATTCATTTTTTTCCATCTGTTTTTATGTATAGCTGCACTGCAAAAAAGCTTTTCTTACTTAGTAATTTCGTCTTGTTTCCAGTCCAAATATCTAAACAATCTTAAATTAAGACTAGACTAGAAAAAAATGGCATGAAAAAAAAGTGATGCTCCAAAAATCTGTTTGAGATTACATCTCATTAAGATTATTTTTCTCACCCCATTGGCAAATAATTTGGCTTGTTTTAAGCAAACAATCACTTAATTTTGAGGTGTTTTTTTCAGAAAACAAGACTATTTCTTGATATTTCATGTGTCTAATATGTATCTTGATTTAAGATTTTTTTTTTTTATATATTTGGATTTAAAAACAGAACAAAATTACTACGTTAGTTTTTGTAAATTGTATTATTATTGTTATTATTATTGTTATTGTTGTTATTATTATTATTATTATTATTATTATTATAATAACAGCTCAGGCATGTTCAATGACATGCTTGTGCACTTTCTAAAGATTTTGGTTCTGTTTTTGAATAAAAGGTTGGAAATGAATGCTTTTCTTTAAAAAAAAAACAAAAAATCAAATCAAATCAAATCACTTTTATTGTCACATCATCAGCAGCACGTGTGCTATGATGAGTGAAAAGCTTAGGTGCTGGCTCCAGACAGTGAAAAATACAGATAGTGCAAATACAACAACAGTGCAAAAAAAACAGACAGTGCAAATACAACAACAGTGCAAAATACAGACAGTGCAAA
>CAIGQZ010035043.1:12765701-12779835 GCA_903798205.1 Danio tinwini | reverse complement strand
ACACACACACACACACACACACACACACACACACACACACACACACAATTGTACAATTGGACTAACCTGACACAGAGTATCACCATCAGGCAGCATGTGATCTCAATTGTCATCCCTCCCTCTGCCACCTGCACCCCTTTTAAATGAATTTGTCATAGCTCGGTTTGTGACTCAGCTGGGGAACCTCCATCATTTTAATGATATCAAAAATAGTGTCAGGCTGGAGTCAATTCTTTCAGCTACTTACAAAAATGTTTGGAAGGAAAAGGCTTTCTGCTCTGCCATTACGCCATTCATTATTTCCTGTCATCGTTGCATCGAGCTCAGAAAAACACTATCTATTTGTTTCTCACAGTCATGATGTAGCAAACCGGTTCTTGTGACACGCAGGCCACGACAATCACCTGTGCGATTGTGTCCTTACTCTGTTTCAACAGCCGATAAGTAACCCTAAAATGAATTCCATTAGGAAACAAATCTCAGGCCAATTCCCCTCTATCACACTTGGGGTCAAACGGCATAATACCCGAGGTCAGGGGAGAAATGGGTTACAATGTATTAGGCCTGAAATCCTTTCACCACCCGATGACACAGGTGGTGACTAACACTCCTGCCATAATGGGATTTCCCAAGAGATCTGCCATTTTGGCTCAGAACTCTCTGGCCCTTCACAGATTAATAACTCAATGGATTACCTGCTGCACTTTCCAAGGGCATTAAACTAAGTTCTCACCCTAATCAATCGGTCGGAGCTATTCCGCCATCAACACAGTTCAATACTGTACATTTCATTTCCCTCACAGAAGGAGGGACCACACTTAATTATTTTCCATTACCAAGCATTTTTCAGCATCAGTCCAACCTCACAGGTCAGACAAAGGCATGAAAGCAGGATTCAATTTCACCACACTGCTTTAATGAGAGCGATGTAAATGGCTAGTCAAATAACTTCCTTAGCCGTGTAGTGAAACCAGAGTGACCGGTGAATCAGGTCACAGCACAGATGGAATCGATAAGGTGGCTGTTTTAAATAAGTTCAGCATTGGTTCTTGAGTAAAATGAAAATAAATAACACCCATAAACACCACTTCCTCCCTGAGAGTGTTTTAATGCCATATATTAGATAGAAAGATGCTGTTAACAAATATATGTGAGCCCTGAGGATCATTGCTATATATTTCTTTGACACTCTGAATAGTACAAGGGGGGACATTTATGAAGGACATTTTAACATCTGAGGTGTTAACAGGGATTATTGGTGACCTCTCGCTTCTGTCATCAGTGACATGCAGTCAGTTTAAGCCTGTTTACCTGGATCAATGTTTTATTTATCACAACGTTCCATGCCATCAATTTTCTAATGTCTTTAGGACTGTAAATTTCCCTAATGCAGTTCTGCAACCCTCGTCTGGTGTCGTAAAATCTGGTAAGTCACCCACACAACTTTTAATGCCTTTTGAAGTTGAAGCAAACTAAGTTGCAACATGTTTGCTAAGCTGACTTAAATGTGCAGACAAGCAGTTTCTTTGACATCATGTCAAATATGTGAGATGACTGTTTTATGGTTCTGTGGATCTGTTTACTCACTACTATGAAAACAGGGAATGAATTAATTACAAATGTGTATGTAGGCACATGATTAATTCAGAGTGTTTTCCCATACATTTATGTAAATGGATGTATTTGCGAATGCATTACATAGAAAAACAGGAATACTGTGAAATATTAGTGCAATTTGAAATGGCACTTGAACATATTTTAAAATGTAATCTGTGATTTTTCAGCATCATTACTCCAGTCTTCAGTGTTACATGATCCTTCAGAAATTATTCTAATATGCTGATTTCTCTCAGTTATTAATCAATGTTAGAGCTTATTATTTTATGAAAGCATTTTAGGAATCTGTGATGAATTTGAGGTTCAAAAGAACATTATGTATTAAAAATATATGTATTTTCTAAGTATTTATTTATTTATATATTTGTTTGTGATCAATCGCATCAATCACACATACCCCAAACATTAGAATGGGAGTATATCATGGTGTCTACATAAATACTGCTTTTTTAACATTAATATTAAAAAATACTTTAATTTATTGTATTAATTTGATTACTTTTCAAAATGTATTTTAATAGAAAACAATCATATTTGGATATAATGCTGTTTTTCTGTATATTTGGGAATATATATCATGCAAAATCTTAATATTACAAAACTTTAAATATATAATTATTAAAATTTGAGGAATATGTAATAGGAAAGAGGAAAACAATAAACTTGGTGAATGCATTTATCTGACAAAATAGTTTGGCGAAAGAAGCTAATTACATCTTATCATGAAATGTCGGTTCTATTTTACTATTCAAATAATTGTAATTTCCTAGAAAAAAAAAGCTATCAGAAAAAAAAAAGAATACACTGACTACAATATAAGCAGTTATTATTATTTAATTGGGTCTCCTTTGTGTTTGATTAGCAGCCATTCTCTTGTGCATTCTGGAATTGCATTACCACAAATAAAACATCATCAACACAAACATTTTTCAGCTATGCAATATGCTTAGAAAGTCTACATTAAAATAACATTGGCAGTGCTTCCCACGTTTGAAATATACTTGTGGTGGTAGCCGGATTGACACATCTTTTACCCACGGCAAATTGTTACCTACATGTAACAAAACATTTGTTTTTAACAACATTTTTGTTTACTATGACACTGTTTCTTTCGAATGGGTTGAATTTATTATATATTTTTTAAAGATTGATGAAATAATAAAAAAATAAAATCCACTATTTGTTTTACTTTTATTCTGTCCAGCAGCCATGTGCATTCACTGACAGGCAAAATCTGCTGCTGACAATTTGTACAGTATTGCCAAAGCATGTTAGATATGTATAAAATGTAATATATCAACATCCTCAAATAAAAAAAATATATATATACAGCAAATGAGAAGTAAAGGACAAAGGAAATCTAAGAAGTATAATTATTACAAGTACAAATGTAGATTATTTAAATAAGGCAAATTAGTTTATTAACCATTTCTAAAGGTGTACATATATTTTGCTGCCAGTTTACATGTAATTTTGTTCTCTCTGAGTATATAGAAAAAAATATCTGAGTCGATTAGATCAAATAATAATTATTTAATGTTTCTCTTGGGCTTGCGGCTGTGCATGTGCTATCAGCTGTTAAGTGAAAGTAAATAAGGCTTGAAATAAAAATGATGACTGCTTAGAAAGCGAAACCAAAAGCCGAATCCCAGATATTTTAGAAGATTTAGAAACCCCGGACGGACAAATTTTTAAGTCCCAAAAATTCAAAATGTTTAACTTATTTGTCATTGTATGAGTATATATTTGTAAGCTTTTAGAAATATCTTGATAATTAAATTATCACTGTTAAAACGAGATAAAACACTCTAAAGTGAAAAGTGACAATCGTGGCTTATTACATTAATAGCAGATTGAAATAATATTAGGGGGAAAAAATGCATCTTTTTGATTTGAAGTCAGATAATCGTTTTTTATTTGAAGTAAAAGAAACAACAGTTGCTTCAGTTTCAAATCTCTGTCAGCCTCCTACAATGAAGCAATTTAATTATCCGGCAAAATACATCTGTGTTTTTGTATTGCTGGCACTTACAAGCACTTTTGTATTTTTGGAGGTGTTAAAGCAGAACAAAGAGAGACATTTTACAGGACCATCTTCTCCATGCTGGGCTGCCCCCACCCTCTCACTCTTCACTCCCGCTGAGATGAAGAGCGCTGCGAAGCCCACCTATTAGACAGCACACTAGCCTCCCTGGGCTCCTTCCCAGGAAACAGGTCCGGGGGCGTTCTGTCAGCAAGTTCCTCTGGGAGTAGTCACACTTTTTAAAAGACGGAAATTAAGTGGAAAAATGTCTGTTCCCTCACTGATGTAATTATCTGTCCTGGATTAACATCTGTTCACTGGCACAAGTGCCAAGTCCACTTCAGCATGTTCCAACTTCTTGTGCCCAGGCTGGATGTATACCTGTATCTGTTCCTAATGTCGTGTACCTTGGCACACGTCTCTGCTGTTTCTCCCTCTGACATTTGCAAACTATTCAACATCTGCCCCTCTCATCAGTCCAGCATCTATTCATATAGCACTTTTTCATTCTAACCTTGTAAAAGGTTGTTGCTCTTTTTTTTTTCTTTTAATTTTAAAGGGTGTATGGTTTGGTACAATTTCAGCACAAAGTAAACATTAAACTGCTGCTTTTATTTTGTATTATTAAAAAGTGGTTTATTGAATATTTATTGATAATGTTTACAATAAGGATGCTTAGTTTATGTTAGTTGATGTATTTATTAACATGAACAAACAATAAGAAAAATTTATACTAGAGATGCTCCGATCAATCGGCTGGAGATTGGTATCAGCCGATAATCACAATTTATGACTCGATTGGTATTATCTGGCCAATCACATGAACCGATCGTAAGTGTTAGTTTACGGGTTTACAAGCAAAGGAAGATGCATTTTAACTTCTTAGGCATCAAAAATGCACTCTTCTTATCTTCATTGAGGCATGTTGAATTATACTCTGTATTAGCTCCAAAACTCCTCATCGGAGCATCCTTAATTATTGCAATGTTTGTTAATATCAGCTAATAAACGTACAGTTAGTCAGTGTTAGTTCATATTAACTCAGTTTATAAACCAATTTTAACAAAAATGAATTTAGAATTTAATGACGCATTAATAAACGCTAAACTGTGATTATTAATAAATCCAGTGCAGGTATTGTTCATATTTTGTTAGTGTTAGTAAATTAACTAACTAACTAACGAACATTTATTTCTAAACATAATAGTTACTAATAATAACTCATTTCTAATAACTGATTTCTTTTCTTGCCATGATGACGATTAATAATGTTTTACTAAATATGTTTTAAGACACTACTATTCAGTTTAAATAATTAAATAATTCTGACTTCAAACCCATTTTTTGAGTGACTTTACATTACTATGTTAATTAAGTCTAAAATTAACAACATTTCTGAAACAAATAAATTCAGAAATGCTTTTCTCTAAAGTGCATTTTGGTGGCAAACAAATAAGCAGAGGAAAATCAATGACATGCCTGAGGCAAATGTAATACTACATGACATAAAACATATTACTTGAAATGTTAATAATATTTCAAATATTACTGTTTTGGCTGAGTTTTAGATCAAATAATTGTTACCTTGTTAGCATAAAAGACATATAGACATGTATGCACAAGACAAATGAATCAACATGCATGTATAATTCTTAGCTTTCTATTGCTGGTTCAACAGATGGCATCATGGTTCATTTGACAGTCAGAAGAGCCCTGAATACAATGATGTCACACTATGTGTCTGTTTCCACATATTTACATCCACACAAGCATCTAACTCATCCCAATGGCAGCACAGGAAAGTCTACTGTCATTGGATAATCACACTCTTCCTACGTTAGGTCTCTAGATAACACATTATCATGCATCATTTGTCTTCATTATGTGTGTCAGTGGTTGTGTCATTGTGGGCGTTCATCATAGAATCCAGCTGCTAGTATAATCACATGCACACACTATTCATAAAATCCAGGAGCATCTTCAAGATACCTGATTTAATTTCTTGCACATCACCTAGAGTTGAAGTCAGAATTATTAGGCCTCCTGGTTTCTTTTTTAAATGTTTCTTACATTGTTTAAAGGTGCAGTATGCAAGTTTGACACCCAGTGGTTGAACTTGGTATTGGACTCCTGGATCATAATAAACGCACACGCGGGATGCCAGATTGAGTACAGGAGCGAGTGATTTAAACTGTGATCTAAATAAAAGCAACGACAAGCCATAGAGGGAATATTTTCCATATTAAAAGGAGTTTTGGTTCTAACCAATACCTCAAATTGATATATTAGAAATGGCTTCTACTTCTTACAGCTGAACAACAGAGACCTATGACAGTGATCACCTCAGGTAAACCTTGTGTGCTTTATTCAGTGCTAAATACTAACAATTTGACTTTGAATGCATTTTACATGACATGTATTGCCATTTACTGAGAGCAGATAGTTCACCTCAGATCTTGAAAATACAATAAACCGTTTGAAATTGAACTTTAGAACTAAACACATGAGTGATTCAGCATCTACATTTCATGATGTTAAAGAGGGTGAACATGTATTAAACAGATTATAAACCTTACCATTTCGTGAGTGACTACATATTCTGTGCCTCTGAATGGCTGTATTTAAATTTCTGTCATGTTTCGTCTGGTGCAAACAGCCAAATTGCTCATCACTGCCTATCTCGCCACAGCGTGTTGTTAGGACACACGGTTACAATGTAACCTGCTCACGTTCGTAATATGTTATTTGTTAATTAATAACCTCATGTGAAACTGAATCAGTCTCATTTCGATATCTGATACTGTCCACTGACACTGTCGCATTTTGCTCACGGTCGCATGCTTTCAGAGTCTTTCTGATGAATGAATGAAATATGCTGTATTCCAATAAGGCAACCCCGGAGTGCTGAAATATAATTGTTTCAGCATGAAAAAAACATTTTCAAAGCAGAATATCTGACTTCAGCATTGTTTTTCACTTGAGATGTTTCTTAAATATCTGCACACACATTATGGTATTTTTATGCTTTAAAAGAGTCAAAAACTTACTTACAGCACCTTTAACAAAGCAAGTAATTTATTTGGTTAAAAAAAAAATCAGGATTTTAAGTCTTTAATTGCCAAATTCATAAATTGTCACTGGTTTGGTTTGCTTATTTTAAATAAAGTAATTGTGGACTTTTTTTCACTACACGCATATGGGAGCAATGCGCACATGTTGTGCAAGCAGCGCGCATGTGAACCGCCTGCATTTTCAAGCCGCACCTAGTTGAAAACATCTGAACTTTTTTGAATGCCACGAGGGCACCGCAATTCATGTAAGTGGAACTAACCAATCTGCTTCACACTTTGCATGGAATATACACATTTCAGTAATAACGGCAGACTAATTACCTCAGACAAACACAGCGCACCCAAACACTGCAGCACTTTTTACTTTTCTCCATAAATGTGCATCGGAGCTGCGGCAATGGTTTGTTAATTTGACATCCTCTGAGAAAATGCTTGATGGTCGCCTAGTTTAGAGAGACGCCAGGGGAGCATGAGTGCAAAGTCCATTGTAAATTCTTCAGGTCAGAATAACAACACACGCAAAAATGAGTGCGGTGGCAAGCAGCAGTGAGGGTATTGTAATTAATTTAAGGATGTCACCCGAGTAGCTTTTTGGTTTCTTTTCTTGTGCATCCCAGCCACTAGCTCCCCATCTAAAAGATTTTTTAGCATAGGGGGTAATATAGTGATTCAACTTCACAATTTATAATGTTACAATATGCATTTGAATAATGATGATTAGATCCTTTGCTTAAAAGCTTTGATTTGATTATCATAATTTGTGTTGTTGACAGAGTTTGAGGTTTACTGTATCATTATTATTCACACCTTAAAGTTAGCTTTGATTGTTCAGTATTTACTCTTTATCATTGCACACACTTGTTACATTTTATTTATCAAGTTTAAGAGTCTCTTTAACACATAATTATTTTGTTATAAAAATAATATATTTTTGTTTTTAACCATTAAAACTATTTGCCTTTAGTATTGTTGGTAAATTAAAATAAAGTGGTTAATATCCTAATATTCCTAAATGTATTGTTAAAAAATATTCAATAATTATCTATATCGAATGATTTGCACCATGATATCGTGATATATTTTTTTGCAATATTGCCCAGCTCTAGATCATCACTTGGCACCATTGACCCTTTAGATAAGCCTGTGCAAAAAAAGCTTAGTTTATGGATTTTATATGGAGTATAACAGCAAATTAAAAAGTGTGTATGTGTGTGTGAGTGACCTTTGCTCGCTTAACTTGATGTGTTTGAGAAAATCAATAAAACAAATATAGTAAATATAACAAAAGAATGTGTATTTATGCACCGGTTGCCTTTTGATGTTGAGAAGTACATATTAAACTACTTTTTATATTGAAAATCAGTCTTTTTTTTTTTGTACAAATCAGTGATTAGAGTTAAAATCCTGTAATTTTCTCAACAATTTTGTAGTTTTGATTAGGACTGAGATTTGTGCAAAAAAAAAAAAATAATATAAATATAAATATATATATATATATATATATATATATATATATATATATATGATGCATTTTTACAGCAATTTAATTTAGTGGATGTTTTCACTCCGAACATAACAAAAGGGTAGTCAAAAAGTTTTTTGTTTTTTTTTCCCAAAATTTTTTGCGAAAATGTCCAAATAAAATTTGTTACCAAAAGTCATTCTGCTAGCGGAAACACACAAAAAAAGTGATGGCCAAATTAGGACTCAATCACCCCAGAGTGGAAGAAAACATCCCAACAGCAGATAAGGGTTAAATGTCACTTTAAGCTGATTACTAGTATCTTGAAAAATAAAATATTATGTACTGTAATTATGGCTAAGATTAAATAAAAAAATCAGTTATTAGAAATTAGTTAACTTTTCTGTTTATAAATGTGTTGAAAAGAAAATCCTCTTTCCGTTAAACAGAAATTGGGGAAAAAATATACATGGGGGTAATAATTCAGGAGGACTAATAATTCTACTAATAATTTCAACTGTATATAATAAACCCCTCTGCCAAATGCAGATTTAGCAGTCAAGAGTGGACAATGACAGGGTGGTGAATGAATTTGGTGTTAGAAAATGTCACATCTCCTCTTCATGTTGCGTCATTGGAGTTGGATTATGAGAATGACCTGAAGTTTGTCCACCTCACACTAATGTTATACCCAGAGGGAGCAAATTAGACCTCAACTGTGCTGCCGAAAAGTAGATATACATCTCCCTTTTGCTTGCCTCTAATTATCATTATTCTTTAGTTATAGGAGCAGGGCAGACAAACCGTCATGCCTTTTCTATTAAACCAAATGTCTTGGGAGTTTTTAGGGATAGGTTAATGAACTGCAGAATATCTTGGAAAGTGTAATCAAAGCATAGTGATTATGGCAGAGTATGTAACATTTCTGTTTCAGTCTCAGGACTGGGCCTCAAGCACTCTTGGGTGTAGCGCCGATGTTGTTTCGGGAAACCGTAATTAGGCACAACACTGAAGGTTTTTCCATGCTGCAATCCCAATATCCTCTGACCATCCTCCTCAGAGCCACACATGTAAATGGAGTCTACTGGGCAAGCATTTCAGCGGCGCTAATTGCGATGCAGAGCGCATCTTGAGCTGAGTCTGGCTAAGATTTGCTTAGCCTCTGGCTTGTCAAATGATTATAAAATTGATTGAATTAATAATGATGGGTATTAACTTAGAGCATAGGTTTGTGTGAGAGAAATTAGCCAGAGCACAGATACAATGAATACATTATGAGTCATTTTAATGAGTCAAACTTTAATGAGGTTGTAGAATGGAGCACACGCTCATCGACATGCACCTTATACAAATAAAAAAAGTTCATTAGTCAGGTGTGCTACATTTTTTTAAATATATGTGTATATGTGTGCATTTACTTAAATGTTTTGGCATTGTACTGTAATTTAAATCTGAGTTTATGTTTTTTTTTACATGTAAATATTGTACATACACTCACTGGCCACTTTATTAGGTAGACCTGTCCAACTGATGTCACAATGATATACACAGGAGACCCAAATGCAAGTGAAAACAAGATGATTTATTTAAAGAGTCACAACTCGTATGATTTCACCAGATACAGTGTTGAGCAAGGGTATTCACACCGGGAAAACAGCATGCTCCACAGTGACAAAAGTTCATCCGAGAAATAGCACCAGATAGAAGTCTATCACTGATATCTCACCAGATATCGAGGGGAGGGGAAGGTAGCAACTCTCAAGGAAATCAACATGCTTACCAGCGGTAAAGTTTATCAGAGTAGCGGATTGGGATGAAGTCTCTTACAGATAATGTTGTCATCAGAGCAGGGAGCAGTAACAACCCTCCACCAGAAACGAGCGAGAAGCGTCTATCATGGAGCAGACACATGAGTGAACAATACAACAGACTGATAATGCTATCTACAAAACACTGAACATATATAGCGCGCGGAACTCGCAACAGCTGTGACTGATAGCAAACAGCTGTGTAGTGAGTAGTAACAAAACACGTGACCACCCAGCTGATGAATGTAAATGCACACACACACACACACACACACACACACACACACACACACACCATGCAGTGAAGAACCCAAACAAAACACACCCATTTCCCACACACACACACACACACACATGCATGCAAGAAAAACAGAAAGACCCACAACCGTGACAACTGCATGTTAACGCAAATTTCCAATCAGCCAATCACATGGCTACAACTCAATGCATTTAGCATGTAGACATTGTCAAGACGATCTGCTAAGATGGAAGAACAACTAAGAACAGGAAGCTGAGACTACAATTCGCACAGCCTCACCAAAATTGGACAATAGAAGATTGGAAAAACTCATGAGTCTCAATTTCTGCTGCGATATTCGGATGGTAGGGTCAGACTTTGGCATCAATAACATGAAAGAATGGATCTATCCTGCCTTGTATCAACGATTCCAGCTAGTGGTAGTGGCGTAATGGTGTGGGGGATATTTTCCTGGCACATTTTGGGCCCATTAGTACCAATTGAGTATTGTTGCTGACCATGTCCATCCCTTTATGACCACAGTGTATACATCTTCTGATAGATACTTTCAGCAGGATAATGCACCATGTCATAAAGTGCGAATCATCTCAGACTGGTTACTTGAACATGACAATAAGTTCACTGTACCCAAATGGCTCCCACAGTCACCAGATCTCAATCCAAAAAAGATCAGTAAATCAAGTTTACTGTCCTGCCCCAAAGATGGTGCATTAGGAACAACTTGCACAAGTGGTAATTTGTTTTTTGTAATTTGTTGTAAAGATAATATAATACATACATGAATGCATAATAATATTCATGTTTTATTTAAAAATCTATCTATTGAAAACTTTCAAGGACTTAAGTTATGATGATCGTTAAACGCGCAATAACAGTCTTGTGAAAAGGGCCCATTGGTTGTCATATACTCAAACATGGCTGTAGAATAAAAATGTAACATCACCATTTTCACTGAATTATTATTAGTTATATATAAGTATTAACATAATAATTTTGGTTTGGTAGTAAAAACAAGCCTTTAATAATTTATTTGTTTTTTGTTTAATTTTTGCCACTGGAATAAAGAAACATTTTCAAGTTGCCAGCCTGTGCCAGCATTTTTTACCATATTCCAAAAGCATTTGTGAACCCAGAATAATGTGTTCAATATGAATAAACAGTGAATATATCAACAATACTTACATCTCATTTATTAAGCAGCAACAAACATATTTTAGTTTCATCCTTTGTATTAACACCGTGGGTAAATTTGGTCAAACAAAAAAAATTTCAAACAGTCAAATACTTTCCCCGGGTTAGATTCAGAATGCTAATCAAAACATAAATGTTCTGAAATCTAATTCATCAGTGCAACTGTTGTGCATCATTTTAGGGTCATCAATATTTTCTCGGGGATGTTAGGCAGTTTGATATTTTATTATATGTAAACAACTTCTTGCTAAAAATCTATGAAAAATGCATTTTTTAAGTATTTCTAGAAGCTTTACCACTGTTAGATATAATTTTTCACCAAAGCACTAATGCAAAAAAAAAAAACCCACTTTGTTTCTCCAAAGCGGAGTGAAAATATGCCTGTCAGATTTGTTTTTGAGCAAGCAACACTATTAAAATACTCTTTGGAGTATGGCTTTGATTATCCAGCCATGTCCTTGGTTTAGAATGGATAGATGTCTATAATGGATGTCTCTTCAAAGTGGGAACCATTTAAATTCCTTTGAACAGTAGCTGACTCGATTGGGATTAAAGACGTGACATTGCTTAGAAAAGACTCATTCCATTTCTAAAGCTGTTTTGAGTTTGATAAATCATACCTGCGGCCCCTCGCTATGTAAATACACAAATGTGATGCTGTGCGCGGTTCAGGTGTTGTGGATGTCAGCAAACTGGCAATTTAGGTTTTGCATCCACATCTTCACATTTCAGATTTTAAGGGCTTCACGTGTGAAAATGATTTGCTTAGATCTCTCCCAAGAGTCAGCTTCTGATTTTAAAGTAAACCATGCAGATTCTCTCTCTCTCTCTCTCTCTCTCTCTCTCTCTCTCTCTCTCTCTCTCTCTCTCTCTCGGATGTTTCATAATTCATGGTGGCACTAAATTAGTGAGTTTTTAGAGAAACTTTCAATTTGAAACGAATAGCTCCATATTATTCCAAGTTTAATATGTGGTTTGGGTGATTTAGACAATTCATTGTGAGGAGGCTAAGCATTATGATTTTTTTAAACCCATCACATCCAGCTGTGTTTGCAGTGCAAGCTGTTTTGCCTAATAATTAGCTGGGTGTTTGTACCTCATTTCATTAGCATAATCTTTCTAGCATGTCCAGTTCTGTTTTTGTTAGTTCTTTAGCTTGTCCGTTTTGTTTAGTGATGATGGTCAGCTAGTAAAACTACAGGTGTTATCTGGCATGTTTCAGTAATTCTCATAACCTACGTGTCTCTGTGGGTTCTGACTTTCATCTGTGTTGTTTTTTGACATCTTGCTGCCTGTTGGCAAGCATTTGTATTGTCAGACTATTCTACTGTAGATAGAAATCATTATTTCCTCTTCAAATCGTGTTCTGTTCCAACAAAGCAATCAATTATAATAGTCAAACAGTTTATACCAAAGTGTGTTTACACAACAACATACAATTTTTTATTATTATTTTTATTTATTTATTTTTGCAATTTTGGAAAGGTTTGCTTACAGGCAGCAATATAGTCAAAATCTTTACTGGTTTTTTTGTACTCATTCATCCCCATAGACTGAATATATCCAATCACATGCTTTTGTTTTTTTAATTTTGTTATTATTTTTAGTTTTTTGTTTTTTATTTTATTTTATTTTGTAGCACAATCGCCTCACAGCAAGAAGTTTGCTGGTTCGAGCCCCAGCTGGGTCAGTTGGCATTTCTGTGTGGAGTTTGCATGTTCTCCCCGTGTTCGTGTGGGTTTCCTCCGGGTGCTCTGGTTTCCCCACAAGTCCAAAAACATGTGGTATAGGTGAATTTGGTAAGCTAAATTGCCTGTAGTGTATGTGTGTGTATGGGTGTTTCCCAGTGATGGGTTGCAGCTGGAAGGGCATCCTCAGCGTAAAACATATGCTGGATAAGTTGGCGGTTCATTCCCCAGATTAATAAAGTCTCTAAGCCGAAAAAGGAAATGAATGAATGAATGTTAATTGTGTTTTATTTTATATTTTGTTTTGTTTTATATTTAATATTTTATTTTAATTTATTTTAATTTTGTTGTATTTATTTTCATATTATTTTATTTAATTGTTTATTTTGTTTTTATTCTATATTTTATTTTCAATATTAAAAAATTGTATTATTTATTTTGTTTTATTTTGTTTTATTTAGTTTTAATTTAAAGTTTATTGTTTTCTTTTCTTTTTAATTTAATAACTTTTTTATTTATTTTATTTTTAGATTGTTTTATTTTAATTTAATAAAAAAATATATATAGTTTTTTGTTTTATTTTATTTATTTTTTATATTTTCCTTTTATTTTATATTTTATTTTATTTCATATTTTATTTTATTGTTTATTGTTTTATTTTATATCATCTTTTTATATTTTATATTATTTTTTATTACATTTTAATTTAATTTTGTTTAATATTTTTTATATTTATTTCATTTCATTTTATTGTTTATTTTGTTTTATTTTATATATTTTTTCATATATATAATTTTGTTTTTAGTTTTTTTTTCATTGTTTATTATATTTTGTTATTTTATATTTTATATTTTCTCTTCTTTTTAATTTCATTTTTATTTAATTTTATTGTTTATTTTTAATTTAATTAAATTTTGTTTTATATTTTATTTTTTTGTTTTATTTTATTGTTTGTGTTTTATTTCATATTGTTTTGTTTTGTCTTTTATTTTATTATTATTTTTATTTTATTATA
>CAIGQZ010035043.1:12745228-12760701 GCA_903798205.1 Danio tinwini | reverse complement strand
ATCCAAAACTTAGTATAGTATAGTGTGGTCATGTAAATGAGCTGCCAAAATGCATAGAAGTTTTCAGTTTTAAGTATACAACTTTCATATGTACATTTACTTCATGGATTTCACACAACTTGTTTCAGCTCCATCTCTTTACTAAAGCATTCACTGAAGTAACTTCATATTTACATCTTTTATTGTCATCATTCACAGACAATAATGATGCCTGAAGGAAAATTCTCTTTATTGATTTCTGTTCCCCGTCGAGTACCACAGGATTCTGTCTCCATTTTCACCACTCTATATATATGCTCCCTTTGGATTCTGTTTTTCCAAACGCATAGCATTTCTTGACACATAACATCTATTATACTGATGACACACAGTTGTGCTAATCATTGCTTTAAATCTTTTTGATTGCTTTGTGAGCAATAAATGGCTAAAAGCTTTTTTCCATATAAATGAGACTGACAGAAGGTATTATATTCCTCAAGCTTCTAGTTTAGCCAGTAATTAAGGGTCCTTGTCACTCATGCCAAAATACTTGGGTGTTATCTTCACTAAGGTTTTGGCATTCTGTGCTAAAATCTGACAAATAAGTGCTACCATGAAAGGAGCTTTTTGCAACTCAAGGGCATTGCTAAATTTAAAGTTTGAAAAGAAAAAAGTCATTTTTTCAACTGCTGTGAAGCTTTACACATGGTAACATACAGCTTAAAGACGACTCTCATGTGAAGAATGAAGTCACATGAATTGCGTGGGTGTGGATTTTTTTTTCACAGACTTTGACAGTGTAAAAATCTTGATAGTTCTGTGGGTCTCTTTTTTTAACAAAAGTATTTTTATATTTTGTATATGCATGTGTGTATGTATGTATGTATGTATGTATTATTATTATTATTATTATTATTATTATTATTATTATATTTATTATTAATAATATTATTATCTAAAGTGGCTATATACCACTGAGGTCTGCAAAAAATGTGACTCGACTCTGTAAATGTATGATAGAGAGAATAGAGGAGAGGCTGAAATAATAGGTAGTTGGCTGGCATTTGCAAGTTTTGCTAAACCCTGTTCCTGCTGGCTTAGCCAAGCTGCCTCTCTCTGAGTGAGATGAGACACTTCCAGCTCCCCCACCTGTGCTCTCTCCCTGTCCCAGCAGCCCTGCATCTTTGTGGGGAAGGGATCAGCTACAGCATGTGGCTGACAGACTCACCACTCATTCCACACCGATGGCCACAGGATTATTTAGGTTCAGGCACAAGACACGGATGCTAGCTTTTGTGAGAAATGTGTTATTACTTATAAATAGTATTATACAACAGTCAGGGTTCATACGGTTCTGGAAATCCTGGAAAAGTCATGGATTTTTGAAAAGGTATTTTCCAATAATGAAAAAGCTTTGGAAAAACAAACCCAAAAGTCATGTAAATTTGTTTAATAAATATTCACTCACCGGCCACTTTATTAGGTATACCTTACTAGTACTGGGTTAGACCCAATCTTGCCTTCAGAACTGCCTTAATCTTCTGTGGCATAAATTCAACAAAATACTGGAAAAATTCCTCAGAGATTTTGATCCATATTAACATAGCATCATGCAGATTTGTCGACTGCACAGCCATAATGCGAATCTTCCATTGCACGACATCCCAAAATTGCTCTATTGGATTGAGAATTGGTGACTGTGGAGCCCATTTGAGTATAGTGAACTCATTGTCATGTTCAAGAAACCAGTCTGAGATGATTCTCGCTTTATGGCATGGCACGTTATCATGCTGGAAGTAGCCATCATAAAGGTCATAAAGGGATAAACATGATCAGCAACAATACTCAGGTAGGTACTAATGGGCCCAATGTGTGCCAAAAAAATATCCCCTACATCATTACACCACCAGCCTAAACCGTTGATACAAGGCAGGATGGATCAATTCTTTCATGTTGTTGATGTGAAACTACTGTATGACCCTATCATCCGAATGCCGCAGCAGAAATCGAGACTCATCAGTCCAGGCAATGCTTTTCCAATATTCAATTGTCCAATTTTAGTAAGCCTGTGTGAATTGTAGTCATAGTTTCCTGTTCTAAGCTGACAGGAGTGGCACTAGGTGTGGTTTTCTGCTGCTGTAGCTCATATTGTTGCTCATTATGTTGTGCATTCAGAGATGCTCTTCTGCATAACTCAGTGGTTATTTGAGTTACTGTTGCCTTTCTATCAGCTTGAACCAGTCTGGCCATTCTCCTCTGACCTCTGGCATAATCAAGGCATTTGCACCCTTTTGGTATTTTTTTGGACCATTCTCTGTAAACTCTAGAGATGTTTGTGTATAAAAATCCCAGTAAATGCAGTTTTTGAAATACTCTTCACTCTAGTCCATCTCTTCACGTGACATTCTATATGTGAGGTTAAAATAATACTTGCAGTTTCAACTTTCAACCTCTTTCACTCGCTTTCAAGAAATATTTTGAGTGTCCTGTTCAGAAACAATTTCTAATAACTATTGAGGTAAGATAGTGTGGCTGCTAAAGGCTAAATTGTACTATTCTTATAAGTCTTGTAAAAACAATGTTCACACAGACAGCAAGAAACTTTGTTAAAATTATTTTACAGATATAAGAATAGATTTAGACTACATAGATTATCATATTTTTTGATATGCTGTGATAACATAGGAATGTGCATTTTTTTCATATTTACTACCTGTACGTAGACATTACATAAAACAATAGGTCATGAATATTTACCTAAAAATTTGGGATGAGTCATGGAATAGTCCTGGATTTTTTGTAGTAAAATGAACCCTGAATGGTTTTGTCAACAACACATCCATAAGATCCAAAACTGATAAAGCCTGTCAGTGTTTATTATTTATCATTTATTTCACATCTTTCATTTTTGACTTATTTTTTTTCTTTAAAGACGCCCCTGCAGATCTGAACAGCTGTACAGTAGTTTTTATACAAGTTGAAAGGCTTTTTTGTGAGGCTTGCTCTTTAAGCTTGAGCATTTGATGCATTTTGCTTTGAGATTTCCTCTCAATAGGATCTGAGTGGTGTTGATATTTTTGTATGATACTAAAATGTCATTTAAAAATGTCTTTGTCGTGACTCAGCTCATTGCACAAAAAAGTAAATTCCCATTTTCTATGTCAATAGGCCAATTCAGCTCTACACAGAAGAGTGTCGCCGCGTATCAGCCAAGATGCGTGTCGACAACTTTACAGACATGGTTGACATTTTCTCTTCAGCGAGAGAAAACAGTAACCTATATTATACCACATGCCTCTGACTGCTCCATTCTAATCTGATAATGTTTCCACGCTTGCAGTTCCAATGTGTTCCTGTCCTTGGCAGCAGACACACTTCCGGAGAGATTTTCCATAAAAGCAGATCTGCTGACAGATTCGAAGAGGCTTGATTGTGCAGTTCATCAAATAATATCTCTTTATTAAATGATTTTCCACATCACAAATAGAATACAACAAAGATGGACTGCAGCTTGTTCTCCGATTTCTCTTACTGTATGATGATTGTGTTAAATGATGTAATACTCGTGATGCTGAATAATTATTATTAGGATCTACTGTCTAAATGTGTGCATATTTCTTTTCCTTAACCTCGTGTGCAGCCAAGCCACCGTGTCCCAGTTTCATTAAAATAATGAATAAATAATTTTTGTTGTTAAATCAGCATCTTATTAAATGCCTGTAATGATCACTGAGATTATGCAAGCTTTGATGTTGTTTTTAATGCTGTAAATATTATTTTAAAATGCTGGAAATATTATGATGCCTTTTATTTTTTGGGTCCTACTTATTTCCCAGATTTTCTCAGCGAAGGCTATTTAAAAATAGATCATATTTGCAAGTTTTGCTCTTGTTAGTCAACTTATTTATGTCTCAGTATGTTGAAGAGCTTGAGTAAACAATAAGTAACCATGCGGAATTTCATTTAGTTTAACATAATTGAAAACTTAAAACCGAAGTATACAATTAATCAGTGTTTTGGTAAAAATGTATAAAAGCTAAAGTGTTGCCATTAAATTAAAGTAGTAGAATGAAAATATTCATTTTCTTTGGCTTAGTCCCTTTATTCATCAGGGGTCGCCACAGCAGAATGAACCGTCAACGTATCCAGCATATGTTTTATACAGCGAATGCCCTTCCATGTGCAACTCAGTACTAGGAAATATGCATTCATTCACACTCATACACTACGACCAATTTAGTTTATTCAATTCACCTATAGCGCATGTCTTTGGACTGTGGGGAAAACCGAAGCACCCGGAGGAAATCCATGCCAACAATGAGAGAACATGCAAACTCCACACAGAAATGCCAACTGACCCAGCCAGGACTCGAACCAGCGACCTTCTTGCTGTGAGGCTGGTGCTAAACACAGAGCCACTGTTTCGCCCATGAAAACCAATAACAATATGATATACATTTAAACTGGATGAATGCAAATTATCAAAAAAACAAAACAACAAAATTGTATACGTCATTAGTTTAACCTCTTGAAGACACATTTTTTGTATGTGACCCATATGCATTTACTAGAGCTGTTAAATTGGCATATTAGACTATGGTAATTAAATTATGCAAAAAAAGAAAATACATGTTAACACATTGCCCCATCCCTTTAAATATTATTTAATAATGGTTTCATTCATTATTAATGTGTTAAATTAAAATGATTAAAGTGTGACCTCTGATTGATTGCATTGGACTAGGTGCAGCAAGCCTGAAGCCGTATTACACTTTTAAATGTTGGCTCAACTCCTAATCACTGCACGCCAGCTAGACCTACATCTCTCTGTTGCATACAGTAGTCAAGTTATATTTAAGACTATTGAAAAATTGGGGACAAATAGGTACAGTAAAACCCAGCATAGTGGAAGAAATATACAGACATTTAAAGAATGGAGTAGAATAATAACATAATAATAGTTGAAGGCAAAACAAATGTTTTAGTAAAATTTTAAAAGCTTTAAAAATAAACTCTTTGCTGCAGAAGTGCAGTTTAATAGAAAATGTTAAGGGGGCTTTGCAAAATTGTTAAACAAGCAAAGCAAACGTTAAGGTAGATCACTCCCATACATGTGTCGTGCAAGTCGCACGCCTTTATTGGAAATGACAAACTTAATGCTTATTGGCATTGCTTTCAAGGTGTAATAAAACTATAGCTCTTCATACCAAACTTTTTTTTTATCGATATTGACAATGGTGCTCGGTCAATAAATGTATCGCCCAGCCCTATTTGTTATTATTGTAAATGTATTTTTAACCAAAAAATGAAATACAGATTTTAAAGGCAGAAGTGCTGCTAAAAATGAGGGCCTGGTTGAGATGTGGTGTTTTTAGGGTGTGGTTGCATATTGATGAAGCTCTTCATTGGTCAGTTTGAATGTCTCAGTATTTGGACTTTGGTTACACTGTCAAGAAAGAGACAAAACTAGATTGTAACTTTTGCTCTGTCTCTCTTCTGCTGCTTCTCTTTTAAAAAATATTATATGTTTTTATTATTTCATGTTTTATCATTTTGTAACTAATTCAGTTGTAACCAGAGCAGAATAATGTTATTAAATAATAAATTTTTCAAGTACTCTCTGTAAATTACTTTTGATTAAACATTAACATTTAATAACTCCATATTGTAATACAATATAATCACATAATGGCAACGCCCTCCCACAAACTGTATATAGCTATTATAATTGCATTTATTTTAATTTTTGGTATAACATTGCAGGTTTGACTAGAAATGTACAGATTTACACCATCATACTGATAGCTTTTTTAGGCAGAACTAGGCAAGGCAAGTTTATTTGCGCAACACATTTCATACACAATGATAATTCAAAGTGATTTACATAAAAAAAAAATGTAGTCATAAAAATGATTTAAAAAAACAATAAAAACAGATTAAAATGTGCTAAAACAGGTTTTAAAGGAATGAAAAAGAAAAGAAAGACATAATAGTGCAATCTGTCAGACGTAGCACAGGGCTCATTCAGTAAAGGCACAACTAAACAGATGTGGTTTAAGTCTTGATTTGAATGTTCCTAATGTTGGACCAGATCTGATCATTTCTGGAAGCTGATTCCAGCAGCGGGGGGCGCAGTAGCTGAAGGCAGATTCACCTTGCTTTTAATGAACTCTTAGAATTTCTAATTTACTTGATCCAATTGATCTGAGTGATCTGTAATGTATTGAGCTCATAGGGACTACAGGTAGAACAACTGTAATTAAATACCCATTTTTACAACTGTAAGTAAAAAAAAGATTGAGACCCCTTGGCATAAGTGTTTGTTTGTTTACACTTCAATTGTTTACACAATTGGTCTTGGACCCTAGGCCCCCATTTGCATACAATGAACAGAAACCAACATCAAAAAACACAAACATACAATCATTGACTAATTATACATATTTAAAAGTCTAATTGATGTAGGTAAAAACCTGTATAGTCACCCAGAAGCCAGTAACTCATACTCGCAAAACAAACTGTGCAAGGGGTCAGCTAAAATTTTATTAGCTTTGTCCTGAACTGATTGCTCTAGAGAGACCCCAGGTTAGCAAACTATCTATGTGAACACCCAGATGTTTATAAGAGCACACTTGTTTAATGGGCTCTGCGTCAATAATAACAGGTAAATGTTTTCCAATAGACTTTATTATGTGGCATTATGTTTAAAAAAACTAATAAAAGCTGTTTTTTTATATTTATGAAATTTTTATCTAGAATACTTTTAAATCTTAGATTTTTCAGCCAATGTCAATGCATGATTAAATGTGATTTAATTAAATCATTAATCAGCACATGATGTGAATAATTCTATTATTTTTTTTTTATTTCTGCACAGCCCAGATTTTTTTATATATATAAACCTTACCCAGACTTGTCAGTTCATGTTTGTCAAGTCTACAATGAATATGTTTTTGAACTTTCCACCTCTTGCCATGTTGCTGGACTGACAGATACAGTGTGTGCCACAGGGGACAAGCTTGCAAGCCGTAAATCGGTCACGGGTGACTTAGCAGGCCAGTTTAGAATAACAACAGCATAAAAGCTGAGGCAGCCAAATGCACAGAGAACTCCATACTCCCTGTGGACAATGAGATTATAAGCAAAATGCGAAACTCAATCTAAGTAGCTCCCCCATGGACTACAAAGCCCAGACTCTTTCTGTTTATGACATCTGAAGCTTTCTGTTTGACCACACTGGTGCGTGTTATTCAGAGTTTGTGCTAAAAGGCTGAGATATGCAAGTTGTGTGTTATGTTTGTGCACATATTGTACTGTAAGTGTGTGTGTGGAGTGACAGCTGTGATGGATCCAACAGTTACATTTGCTCTTGAACCCGTCTGCTCCTCATGTCCAGAAGCAACATTTCTCAGGGCTTAAATTTCACCACTAACAGCTGAAGAAAGTGATTCAGTGATTTGGTGATAATCTGCCCAACTCCTGCATCTGTCAGCTACCCAGAAGCTCATTAGCAGATCATGATGCTTTTGTGTGAGATTTGCTTCATTATCATGCACAATGCCGAGTACAGAACCACTAATGATTTCTAGCACTTTGTGGTAAACTATAATTTCTCTGATTTATTGATTTAAAGCTCAGATGAACTATTAGTTAGTTGAAGAAATCAGTTTTTGTAGGCCTATATTCTATAAAGGAGTCATTTTAAGCTTCTGAGCTAAATGATAAATTAAAACGAAGGTATATTTATCCAGCAGTGATTTTATTGAATGGGTAAATTCAAATTAGCTTTATTCTTGTGAAAATTGTCATCTTGAATAATCATTTTAATCTCTTTTCTTTTGCTATAATTTTTGACTGAATAGGTAAAGATAAAACCACTTTCAGGCATATTCAAATTACATTCAGTGACAAGCTGTCACACTGTTTAAAAATTGGTGAAAAATACTCAGCATTTAATATGCTACAGATAAATTAAGTGTTTAGTTTCATACCTAATATAATAATAATAATAATTGCTATAATAATAATATTTGCTATAATAATAATAATACTTTAAAAGTTCATCTATTAGCCCAATGACGGAACTAACTGCATGGTCGAAGGTTAAATGCATGTAAGCCTTTTCTAGTGCTTTTGAAAAGAATTCTGTTATTTATTAGAATTTATTTATATTAGTTTTTAGCTCCAAATTTAATCTGACTCAAATTTTAAGTGATCTTAATATTTAGACTGTATTTCTAATTTTAGAAACCGATCACAATAATAATTTATGACTTTTGATCTATCTTTATGAGTTTTGATCTATCTGTTCCCATACTCTTCAGTTTATACGTTCATTACGGACCAAACGCCGCTCAGAGTTTCACGCCCCGGGTTTGCGTGTCTTCTCACGGACAGTATGTCGACACTCTGAAATTAGTCAGAGGGTGCAGGATTAACTAATATTCAAATAGGCTGGTTGCCAACTGCTCACGCATCCTAAAAGAACAGCTCACTTAGTCAAGCCCAATGCATCTTGCTAGCTTCTGTGATTACATAATTAAAAGATCTTCATGCTATCATGCCAACTGCTTCGTATAGTCTATGCGTCTAATAATCAAGTAACTATGTCGCTCATAAAGGTAGCGCAAGACTCCACGTAATCTACTGTATATAAAAAGATTTCAGGAGAATTCAGAATGAGTCAAAACTTTACTTTTTATTCGTCAGGTAAAATTGTATTATGCCAATTATATAATAAAACAATCATAAAGCCAATTCAGAGATGATACTGTAACAATATAACATCCATTACTCAAGGATAAATCCAAGAGTTAGAGATGCATACCTGATCAGAGAAATACATTGCAGCATAAGTCTCAGAGTTGCTGCAACGGGGTCTTGGCTACACGATTCCAATGACCCATATCACATCTTTACCTTATATACTCAACTCAGAACAAACAGCCATCAATTCAAGACAATAGAAGCGTCACAGAGACCCCTGCCTGGTGAATTTGAGATGTAAATCAATCAATCAGGGGGAGCATCTGGCAGTGATTTTATCAAAGTCAAAAACCAAATCAACATATACAAATGAAGTATTATAGTGAAATTAAGACCATTTTACCAATCACACAGAGACATTTAAAATGATACCAAACATGAATAGAGTGCTACAAGATACACCATATTAAAACCTTGGACATTTTATGTCAACTGCACTGATGGAGAAAGGTAGCTTAAAGGTCAAGAAGAGGGGCTTGAGGTGAAATGAGAAGGGTGAACTTTCTCGCATTCCCCCCTGGTGAGTTGTAGCCCTGTGTTGCGTTTGGATTGTCAACAGTGATTTGAATAGAACAGTTGAACTGCTGGTTTCCTGATTTTCTTCTCAGACCAGAAAGTTTGCTGTTTTATTGCATCTCATGAAATTCCTTATCAGCTCTCAGGATCTGACATTCTGGAGATGTTTAGCCATCTTACAATACTACTACTACTACTACTACTACTACTACTACTACTACTACTACTACTACTACTACTACTACTACTACTACTACTACTACTTCTACTGCTACTACTACTACTACTACTACTACTACTAATATTAACTATATTAATAAAAATAAATAATAAATTATTAGTATTATTGTTATTGTTATTATTATTGTTGTTGTTATTACCAATATTACTATTAGCTATCACAGCATTGTTATTTTTATCATTATTAGTTGTCAAACCTAAAATAATAATAATAATAACCACAACTATTATTATTATTATTATTATTATTAGTAGTAGTAATAAATTTATTATTAGGCTTAGTCCCTTTATTAATCTGAGGTCGCCACAGTGGAAAGAACCACCAATTTAACCGCCAACATCCATACACACTCATACACTATGAACAATTTTAGCTTACCCAATTCACCTATACCATATGTATTTGGACTTGTGGGGGAAACCGGAGCACCCGGAGGAAACCCACTCGAACCCTAGGAGAACATGCAAACTCCACACAGAATTGCCAACTGACCCTGTTGAGGCTCGAACCAGCAACCTTCTTGCTGTGAGGCGACAGCGCTACCCACTGTGCCACAGCGTTGCCCAATAATCCCTGTCAGTGACTGCTACCTCTGATTCAACTTGCAGTGTATTTGCAGAGTATAATGACTTACTGTACACTCATTTTCTATGCCTTATATAAGTGTGACAGCAACCTGCGATTTGACACATGGTGTATTAAATAGAGCAACCCATTTTAATATAAAGAGTGACAGTTACATCTGGTTTCACATGTAGCGCTTTAAATAAGCCACTTTTCCACTATCGTGCCAAACCGTTCTAAGAACACTTTGGTACGGTTATGGTTGTTTCTCCACTGAGCCTGGAACGGCTCGGCACGATTACAAACCGTTCTCGGCCTTAGACAACCGTGCTGAACTGTGCCGACAGATTCTGTGTGTTGACGTTGTGGCTTTGTTGCCAAGCTACCACAGCTGGCTCAGCGGAAGCGCGCTACTCATCAGACATCCACATGTAAACTACACTACATTTAACATAAAAAAGATACAGGTCTAAACGATACAGTTTGAAAAGGGTTTTAAAACCATAGAGCAGTTTCTGGCAGAGAAGGGAGTCACTGGCCCACTACATTCTTAGGAACATTTTATTTATCAAAGTTATTATTTCATTGACTTGAATATAGTTAACCAAGTATAATATAATTATGTCGTCTAAAATCTTAAATTAATAAAATATCGTATTGTTTTACTCGTGGCTTGAGCTTTATTAATTTGATTGACACTCACTAAACGTAAGTTTATTGCATACAGTGCTGTATTTGGTAGCACAAAACTCGCTCTGATCCAGGTGAGAACTTTACCAACGAGTACATGCAATGCTGAAAAACTTTTTTTTTCTTTCTGCTGTGCATCGAATAAAGACACGCTTAAGATCAACAACATCGTTATATCCATGGAACACGAACTTGCAGACTCCTTGAACAATGAGGAAATAATTGCACTTTTAAAGACCAGACTGCAGCATGCTTGTTTTGTAATTTAATGCCAGCTATACCACCTGAAAGACGGTTACGCCGTGTTGTGATGTCGGCCGTCACTGGAGAAAGTATAATCTTTCTTAAGTTTTTTTTTTACTTTACATAGATTTTTAAATGCCGGTATTTTTTTTACTCAAAAAAATATCAATATGTCCTGACATGTTTTATAAAAATAAAATGAGCAATTTTCAGCATTTCAGCTATAGGCCATTATACGATTCAGTTAAATACAAGTTGGACATTTAAGGACATGTAACATGTTTCTGTGTTTTTGTTCTCGGTTATCTTTAATATATACTGGGCAGCGGCAGCTGCGCAAAATATTTAAAAAAATGTCAAGCAGGAGTTTGTCTATAGCTCATTAGTTAATTATGAAGAGAAAAAATTATTAAAATAACAGAAATTAAATTATAAAAATACAAAGATGAAAAAGCAGCATTTTGCTAAACATAATAGTCCTTTATATGCTTTATATCCTGCTATGTGTTTCATATTCGTGTTTTATTTAACTTGATGCATTTAATATTTAATGTTTGAATGCTGAAACAAATAAAAGCCATCGCTTTTACCATCAAAAGGTAGTATATTTTATATCATTATCAACTTTTGATATAAAACCGCTGTGTGATTTAATTTATTGTTAAAATGAAATAATTTAAGAGCTATATTTTTTTATTAGTAAAAGTGCCCGCTGACTTTTGACAAGGCCTGTCCAAAAATATACTTCTGCCACTATAATAAAAATGCATGTTATTGTTGCGTTATCATTGTTTATTTTTCTGTTATGTACAGAGATTTGAAATATATGATTTATTTCCCCTCCAGTCATTTTCAATCATCACGTTACATTTTGGTAGTTTTCTCTCCAAATAAAATTTGCCCAGAGCCACGAAACATAACAGTGCATTAGTCAGACAGTTGCTTTCGCTTTTACACATAAACATGATAAAACTAGTTTCAGATATTATTTAAATTTAATTTAACAAAAGGAGCAGTTTACTTTAGGTTACCAAGGCAACTACTGATGGAATTTGTGTAATGATTCAAAGAACTCTGTTGCAGCACGACAGTGGAAAATGAAACCGTATCCGTGCTGTCTGGCCTCGTTTTGCACGGAATGGAACGGTTCAGCATAAGGAATGGTTCAGCACGATAGTGGAAAAGCGGCTATAGAGAGTATTTATGTATGCTGTTTTCTTTGTATGCAGTCCTTTGGCACACGAATGTACAATTGCTCACTAAGCCAATAAAGCCTATTCTAGCTGAAAGTGAGACAGACAGTACGATGACATATTAAAAGGGATACGGATGCAGAAAGCATGCCTGTTTTAATTTTGCACAAAACAGTCAATGAAAATGCAGATGGAATATGAAGGTCAATGTCAATGAGACATCAGGGGCTCACACTCACAGTCGTTTTACACAGATCACCAACATTTTCTAAAGACCTCTTTCTCTCCATTTTCTGCTTGGCCAGCCGTTGTGAGCAGCATGAATAGCCCTCTGTTGTCCTGTGCTATGATCGTCACATACAGACATTGAATGTGATGGATGAGCTTGTACAGCACTCCACCTCATTACCCGACATTGAGGAGAGCAGAACAGTGCTTTAATTGTAGACGCTATAAAGAAAAAGTACATCTATTCAGTTTACATAAGGAAATGTCATTTAATGAAAATAATTCTTTTCTTAGCCACTTTGTTCAAGGATTTAATGCAATTATCGTCTGCTGAGAATGAAAACACAAGTACTTTTAATTGCACCTTGTTGTTGTGCCCTCCTGACATGTTCCCTGAGATACAGCTGGAGGACAAGCAGAGCACATCAGACACTGTCAGCATCAGTGGCAGTTATAAATGTAAGCATTCTGCACAGGTTGTCTGATACAATTCCAGTCTGTTTATCTACATGTCCACACTCAGTTTTATAAAAAAACGCTCTTGAAACACCAGGCATAGCGTTTTTTTGTTTGTTTTTTTTTCAACCCAAATCAAATGTGAAATATTTTCAATCTAATTATAGATTGTGTATCATTACAAAGATGGTACATATTTTTCATCTGTATTGAAAAGAAATTGGGGTGGCACAGTGGCTCAGTAGTTAGCACTGTCGCCTCACAGCAAGAAGGTTGCTGATTTGCGCCCCGACTGGGTCAGTTGGCATTTCTGTGTGCCATTGAGTTTTCATGTTCTTCCCATGTTGGCGTGGGTTTCCTCCGGGTGCTCCGGTATCCCTCACAGTCCAAAGACATGTGGTGTGGGTCAATTGGGTAAACAAAATTGGCTGTAGTGTATGTGTGTGTAAAGGCCATCCATCCATCTTTTACTTTGGCAATAAATACATCCATCCATTTGTCTATTTTTCATTCCATTCCATCCATCAATCATTTTGGCAATCAATCCATCCATCCATCCATCCATATATCCATCTATCTTTCATTTTGTCCGTCCGTCTGTCTGTTCGTTTAGCTTTCATTTTGGCTATCCATCCGTCTATCTTTCATTTTGGCTATCCATCTATCTTTCATTTTGGCCATCCATCCATTCATCCATCCATCCATCCATCCATCCATCCATTCAGGAGGAAACCCGTGCCAACACTTGCAAACTACACACAGAAATGCCAACTGACCCAGCCATGGCTCGAACCAGTGACCTTCTTGCTGTGAGGTGATTGAGCTAACCACTGAGCCACGGTCTCGCCTTTTATTTAATTTTTTCCTGAATTTTCACCTTTAATTTATAGGACAGTAAAGAGTGTAAACAGGATAGTGTGGGGAGCAGAGAGGAAAAGGATTGGCATAGAACTCTGGTCACCATTAGCCCCTGAGTGCCATGTGTCGACACTCACAACCACTACACCTGTGGCACTGACTATGAAGGGTTATTTAACAGTAATCATGTGATTTAGCATGGCAGTCATGTCTTGCGCATGTTACCCTTTGAATTGAACATGCTTTTGAACTGCAGAATATCGTGAGATGTCCACTTCGCAGGGCACTTACTGTCAAATGAAACAAACCTCTGAAGTGGTATGAGTAACATACAAAATATGCAGAGCAGGATGTCACAAGGACCAGTACTGAGAACAGATGCGTCTAATAGAGTAGCACATCCATGGCATGTCCACACTTAACAGCTCCCCTTACATAAGAGTACAGTTAACAGTTTATATTCAACACCCTGAAATTATTCTCTTAGGTAAGGAGAAATCATCCCTTAAGTGTCAAACTATGGGGAAAATATAGGTGCTTTATGCAATTGAGTTTAAATTGAGTTTAAAAGCTTGAGGCATCTGAATCAGTTTTGGTATCATCCAATGAAGGAAATTGGTATTCAGGGTCATGGAATATAATGGTTTACTTTTCTATGAAAGCATGGTGACATTTAGAGTATCGAAGTTCTTGAAAAATGGCAGCTTGACAGCTGCATGTGCTATGATTTTTGACGTTTTACACGTGTGTGCTGAAACCTCACGAAAGTGTGTCGCCTATTTTTGTTTTGTGAAACAGCCTCCTGGAAATGAAAGTCATGTCACAAGCATCTCCAGCAGTTGTTTTAGAGGTTAAAGGCACACTGTGAGGACGCAGAGGTCAGAACTGCTTTGTCTGGGTGTCAGACTGTGGCGATGGCACGTTTTACAACTCCCTGCTGAATCTCATCCTGTCTAGCTCATCTCGTTCTCCTCCTCCTTCTACCTACATGCCACATTACATTTTGAAGGTGAATCCCATAAATACGAAAATTATGAAGCAGGTTGAATTACCCAGGAGGCTGCCTCTCTGTGAGCCTGCCAGATATTTTTGCATGACGGCTTCTATTTGAGGAGATGCCGTAAGACCGGCAGCAGGATCCCTGCAACTGGCTGCACTAGTCTTTTGCTGGAAATGGCCCTCAAATCATTGCTTCTTCCTAAAAGAATTGATGCCTGATGACACAAGGAGAAATGAGAGGTAGAGAGATATGATTGAGGTAATCTCAGAGAGGCCGTATCATTCCGGGTTTGTTCTTTATGACTATTGCCTCTGCTTTCCTCTTCATCTTTTCTGATCTGTGCAGGGATGAGAAAATGAGCCTAATCTCAATGAGGATTCAGAAAGGTGCATGCACAGGCATGCGTGCACTCAGCAGGTGTACTGACCTTCTCGTGGGTGGTCTTTATTTTCCTATCTTTTCCTTTCTTTTCCTTTCCTTTCCTTTCCTTTCCTTTTTCTTTATTTCTTTATTTCCTTTATCTTTCCTTTCCTTTGATTTGATTTGCTTTTCTTTTTTTCTTTTTGTTTTCTTTTTCTTTTTTCTTTTTTTCCCTTTATTTCTTTCCTTTTCTTTGATTCGCTGTCCTTTTTTTCATTTAATTTGTTTCTTTTTCTTTTCTCTTTTACTTTTTTCTTTTTTGTTTTTATCTTTCCTTTCCTTTGATTTGCGTTCCTCCTTTTATTTTTTACTTTTCTTT
>CAIGQZ010035043.1:12729596-12745218 GCA_903798205.1 Danio tinwini | reverse complement strand
TCCTTTCCTTTGATTTGCGTTCCTCCTTTTATTTTTTACTTTTCTTTTCTCTCCTTTCCTTTGATTTGCGTTCCTCCTTTTATTTATTTTATTTAAGTTTTTTCTTTGATTTGCGTTCCTCCTTTTCTTTTTTTTTCTTTGATTTGTTTCTTTTGCTTTGCTTCTTTTCTTTTTTCTTTTCTTTAATTCTCTTTGATTCTCTAATTCTCTTGATGTAGCTAGCATTATTGCCCATCTACCATGCAGTTGATAAATGTCTTTTTTTTTCCTCTTTATTTTTTCAGGACTTGCTTAACCACACACTTATTGTTTGAGCAAACTTCAGAAAACACATCACAGCATTTGAATAAGTGGTCAAACTTGCTGTCAGCAAGGAGCACAAGATTTCCATGAGGATGCGAAATGAATGCTGAAATGAACACAATGAACCACTTCACTTTAATTTACTTGCCTGAAATGCATGTGCAAGGACAGCCACATTTAAACACACCTCCTAAAAGCTCAACTGAGCACAGAACAAATACTCACTAAAAGTTGAACGTTAATGATCTTCTTAATAAAATATACCTTTTCATGGACTGTTTAATACATGTTTATTCAAGCACAATAATATTTGTTTTAGCTAGCAGCACAGATCTTTTACAAAATGAAAAACCTTCGCTTTTTACTTATTTCGTTTTTCTTTCTTTCTTTCTTTTCGTTTTTCTTTCTTTCTTTCTTTTTTTTCTTTCCTTCTTTCCTTCCTTCCTTCCTTCCTTCCTTCCTTCCTTTCTTCCTTCCTTCCTTCCTTCCTTCCTTCCTTCCTTCCTTCCTTCCTTCCTTCCTTCCACTATATTATTAGGTACAACTGTCCAACTGCTCGTTAATGCACATTTCTAATCAGCCAATCACATGGCTCATAGACATGTTCAAGACAATCTGCTGCAGTTCAAACTGAGCATCAGTATGAGAAAAAATGTTGATTTAAGGCTACGTTCACACTGCAGGCAAATGTGGCCCGGATCTGATCTTTTCGCCCATATGTGACTTAGGTCTTGACAGTGTGAACAACCCAAACTGCATGGAATCTGATATTTTCACTTCAGATTTGTGCCACTTTCATATGTAGTCTTAAATCAGACACAGATCTGATGTTTTGCAATGCGACCGCAGTGTAAACGGTTATATCGGATTTAATGTGACTTGTACATAATCTTCGAGCGACATACGTCATCATTCTGTGCTGCAAACATCATCTACACCTCTGCAGCATAGTAGAATAACACACAGGGCGATTACTTTACCACAGAAAGTTGGTTGTTCATTTTGAAAAAGATTTTGAAGGCAAAACTGGTTCTTGTTAACCACTCTGGTTAACGATCGGGGCACGGGATGATCGCTATGCTAAAGAGCGTCGGGGGTGTTGCAGAAAAGTAATCCGTGCACAAAGTAGGGGGCACTTTCATTTTAAGGACGAACATTCTCCGAGCGAATAAAGGCCAGGAGATCAAGCACCCAAACCCCCCATCTGCACGTGTCTGTTGTTTATAACAAATTAAAATAAAATAAAAAACAGAGATGAACCAACTCCGTCTTAACAGTTCAGTCTGCGGCTGCTCATTAACCCTTGATGAGTTCTACACAGGTGGTCAGCAGACACGCGCCTCGGTTCTCATAAATCACAAATGATCAGTGTGTTCAATCACAAGGGACTTATTTTAGGTTTCAAATGCCAAAATACACATTAGTAGTAGCAGAAGAACTCTTTACAGTTTATGTAATACACCAAGGTTGTCTGTGAAAAGGGCAATAATCATATTAAGCATAATCTGACTACGTGCTTCATACAGTATACACATTGTGTGCATAATTAGACATTTTGTGTTTGTGTCCGTAACTATACTTCTGCGCATGCGGGTCAGTTTACGACCATGATCTCTTCACACTGCAAATCTGATATTGGCTACATTTATAACAACAGTGTGAACAGCCAGGCAAAAAAAAATCAGATCTGAGAAAAAATCAGATTTGAGCACTAAGCCTCGCAGTGTGACCGTAGCCTTAAGTGACTTTGAACGTAGCATGGTTGTTGGTGCAAGATGGGCTGGTTTAAGTGCCAGACTGGTTCAAGCTGATAGAAAGACAACAATATCTCAAATAACCACTTGTTACAACTGAGGTATGCAGAAGAGTATCTCTGAACACACAGCATGTCGAACCTTGAGGCAGATGGGCTACAGAAGCAGAAGACCACACCGTGTGCCACTCCTGTCAGCCAAAAACAGGAAACTGAGGCTACAATTCGCACAGACTCAAAAAATTATTATTAACCAAAATTATTAACTAAAATTAGACAATAGATTGGAAAAACATGTTGCCTGGTCCGAGTCTCGATTTCTGCTGCAACATTCAGATGGTAGGGTCAGAATTTGGCATCAACAACATGAAAGCATGGATCCATCCTACCTTGTATCAATGATTCAGACTGGTGGTGGTGGTGTAATGGTGTGGGATATATTTTTGGGCACAATTTGGGCCCTTTAGTACCAATTGTGCATCTTGTCAACGCCACAGCCTATCTGTCCATCTTTTAATGACCGCAGTGTGCCATATTCTGATGGCTACTTCCAGCAGGATAACGCGCCATGTCATAAAGCACAAATCATCTCAGACTGGTTTCTTGAACATAACAATGACTTCACTGTACTCAAATGGCCTCCACATTCACCACATCTCAATCCAATAGAGCACCTCTGGGATGTGGTGGAATGGGAGATTCGTTTCATGGATGTGCAGCTGACAAATCTGCAGCAACTGCATGGTGCTATCACTTCAATATGGACCAAAATCTCTGATCAATATGTTAAGTACCTTGTTGAATCTATGCTATGAAAGATTAAGGCAGTTTTGAAGGCAAAAGGGGGTCCAATCCGGTACTAGTAAAGTATACCTAATAAAGTGGCCATTGAGTGAATATATTGTTATAAATATAATTTTACAAGATAATTTGAATAGCTCTACTTGGAAATATTTTGTTAATTTAGATTGACTGGGGGGATCACACTGGGGTGACAGAAAAAAAATTAGTCCTGACAGCACAGTGGTGCAGTGGGTAGCACAATTGCCTCAGCAAAAAGGTCGCTTGTTCGAGCCCATGCTGGGTCAGTTGGCGTTTCTGTGTGAAGTTTGCATGTTGTCTCTGTTTACGCAGGTTTCCTCCGGGTGCTCCGGTTTCCCCCACAAGTCCAAAGACATGTGATATAGGTGAATTGGGTAAGCTAAATTGGCTATAGTGTATGAGTGTGTCTGTGAATGAGTGTGTATGAATGTGTCCCAGTGATGGGTTGCAGCTGGAAGGGCATCCGCTGCGTAAAACATATGCTGGATAAGTTGGCGGTTTATTTCGCTGTTGCAACCCCAGATTAATAAAAAAAAAGAAAATGAATGAATGAATGAATGAATGAATAAACAGTCCTTTATGGTTTTCTGTGGTGTCTAACAGTATTCAAATACAAAAATTTGACAATCAAACGTAAAATCATATGATACATATCATATGATTATTGTGAATGAATTTCCAAATTCACCTTACACTGAAAACACAGCCCAAGAAGTTTAATTTCAAAGAGCAAATGCATTGGCACTTTAATTTCTGATTTATGTGTCTTTTGGACCATTTCCCTCTACTCCCATGTCAGTCAGAGAAGAGTGGGTGCAGAAGGAGAAGAGAGCCAGGAACGACCACAGCTGCTGGATGATGGGACTTGGCCAAAGCCCCCTGCTTCCGCTCTCATTTGCCAGCATTGAGGAGTGGAGCGTGCTCAATAAGAGCAGAGTGGACTAGGCCACAGGGGCAGCGGGGGCACAACCTGTCAGAAGCGGCAGTGCCAACCCACTGAGCCATTTGGAGGTACTGATGACTCAAAGTGACTTTCATAAGTTCCACTCTGAGAGTTGTCATTGACCCAGCTTTAGCCTGCAGGAAACATCCACATAAATTTACTATAGTGCAAAATCAACAATAATGGTAAAGTCTAGAGGTTGGCACTGCAGAAATCTGCGGAAGTGAGCCACACTGTATCAGTCTTCAACCCTGCTGAAAAGTTGATGAATTACATGTTGGTCCATTCAAGAAAAACACCTGCGACTAGCAATGCTTGATTTTTCAGGGACAAACGTAAATGTGTATGTGCAGCTGTAGAAATAGGCACTAGTAATTTAAGGGTTAAGTATTTTTTTTTCGTTCACTGCAAATGCATGGACTTATAAACCATACCTTGAATGCAAGTTGAGTTGCTTTGGGTAAGAGTGGTTGTCATGATTTAGTCATGATTGATAAATAACACAGGCATGACCTTTTTTAGTACTGTCCATCTGTCCAGGGTGCTGCGCTGCCCCAGACCCTGGGATGGACTCCCAACATTCATGCAACCCTACAGAGAAAAAATGGTTTGGAAAATTATTTTTAAATTATAAATATCATCATTGTAGGTAAAAAATGCACAGCATTGGTAAGTTATACTGGTTACACATTATATTGCTGGCCTCCATTTTGCAATCTGTTGACCGTTTTATCAGTTCATTACACTATTAGTAGACAGTTTGTGTTCAGTAGTTCATTTACACTGGTACGAAGGTCTTTTACAGGTAACAGAAGACCAGCTTTATCTTTTTGGGGGGACTAAACTGATTGCTTACAAAGTTACTTATAATTTGTTTACTTTAGGACTCTGTAATAATGAAAAAGTTATATGTGATAGTTATATCCAATTTTCCAGTGCAGGGTTGTGGATGGAAGGGCATTTGCTGCATAAAACATATGCCAGTTTTATTGATAGTTCATTCCACTGTGGCGACCATTTATAAATCAGGGACTAAGCTAAAGAATAGTGAGTGAATGATATCAAATAATCATATTATCATCACTTCTGAAAGTGTTTCCTTCCTTCCTTCCTTCCTTCCTTCCTTATTTATTTATTTATTTATTTATCAGGGGTCACCACAGCAAAATTAATTGCCAGCTATTCCGGCAGAGGTTTTACACAGCGGATGCCGCTCCAGCCACAACCCAGTACTGGGAAAGCATTTAATATCATAACAAACTAAAATGAATATCACTACCACTTTGGTCCAACGATATAGTTCATCAAGAACAAACAGGGAAACAAAAACACTCAAAAGCATGGAGTTACTTCTTTACTGTCGTCTTTAACATGGCTTGCTTGCTTGCTTGACCATATTTCAGCATCCATAGTAAAATTGCTACAGATTTATGGACAGAAATAACAACATGTCCACTCTGTTTGGTTTTAGAGATGCATGTTGACATTTAACTACATTGCCTGATGTGCTGAATAGTCTTTTAGAGGTTTTGTGGCAGGCAAAAAGATCATTTTGTATTTCATTGCTCATTTATTGCAAATCATCGCAGTACTGTATGTACTTTAAATGGCTAAATGCACAATTGCGATATTCCACAGCCTTAAACCCAATCCCAATTCTAATCCCAATCCCCTTAGCCCTTCTCCTTAGGTAGGGGTGTCCCAATTCTCTTTAGCTTGAAGGCGTAGGGCTAAGGGGAAGAGCTAGATAGCACTTGAAACTTAAATTTTTTAGGACCACCCTCAAACCAAGGGGTAAGAAAATTTCCCAGAATACACCATCTACAACGACAGCATGGCTGCACACAGGAGATGCACAAATTAGTATTTTTGTCATTATTACGAATTTTTACAACAAACATGCATATTTTTTTAATATATTCATAAGGACATTTGTGTTTTACTGTCATGCTTTAAAAAAAATAATTAATTAAACAATTTCGCTATCTATAATCCTAGCAGTCCCACAACATTGTCACTTGATGACACTTAAATACCCTGTCAGAAAGGTCTAGTAGCTGGGAATGAGCTTTTTACAGTGTCTGGTAGAATGTTATTGTTGTTTTTGTGTGTTTGCAGAGATGAATATGGCCACGGTGTAAATGCACGGAACAGTTATGAGCGCTTTGCCACATTATACGGTTATGATAACATGAAATATGCCTTCAGTGATTTCCTGAAGATAAATACCAAAAAATAACGCAACTGGAATAACTATAGTCGCCATAGTCAATCTCATAAGAAGCAAGAGATTGCAATGACATGTGCAGGTGTTGTAGTGCTGTCCCATTTCTTAGGGGTACATTTTGAAGCCCTTTCCCTTAACACTGTTTCAAGGGGGAAGGGGTAGGGGTACTGTAATAATGTTTACGGCCACCTGGCCGCCAGGAAGGAGGAGGCGGAGAACTGACGAGGTTTTAAATATTTATTAGTAAAATTGGCGCCACAGCACCCGCGAGACCTATATGAGACGGGCAGAGAGAAAAGGAGATGGAGAAAAAAGGAGGCAAGACAGAGTAGACAGAGAGGGGAGAGAGGAGAAAAAATAATAATAATTGGGGTTCGGTTCTCCAGATCCACTGCCACTCGGTCCTCAACCAGCTGAGAGATGCGGCGATGTTTTGGGAGCCCTGTGGAGGAATCTATCCACCCGTCCGTCTTCTGGTGTCCGGCGGCGGTTCTCCTGGCTGGCTGGCGGCATTTCTGGTCTCCTGCTCTGCTCCCGCTTCGGTGGAGGACGCAGGCTTCGGCATCATGGCGGATCACGGCGACTTCCCTCCCTTTCGACGGGGAGCCTCGCGTCCCCCGCTCCTCCCCATGCTGGGAGATGGCAGCAGGCAGATCCTTCCTCGCCTCGTCACGGAGACTGCCGTCTAAACCAAAACAAACTTCTCTGCCATCGTTCCTCCTCTTATAGTCCAGAGCTCCTTCCGTGGGATTGGAAGCAGGTACGCGTCACAGTGGACATGCTGTGGTGGGCCTCGTTTCGCTCCCACGGCTCTCGGCCATGCCCTCTCGCCACAGGCACAAAAATAAAATTGGGATTGGGCCTTAGTAAACTTAAAATCAATTTCACTCAGGTGTAAGCTTTATTTGCATTTGCAGAAATTGTGATATTCATGTTAAGCATGAATAAAAAAAATCTTTGCATGTAAAATAATACTGCAATAAATTAAAACAAGGTTTTAGCTAAATTAAATCACGTCTCACTTCAGGTACTTCTTTACACAGTGAATAAGCTATTCGAAATTGCTCCCAAATTTTTCTTCAACTGCAATGAAGTATGCACCTAAAGGAGGTTATCAGGGAAATGGTGTTACATCCAACTAACCAAAGCTCTAAGCTAGATTAAAGTCAACAAAGTCACCCATGGATGGTAAAGACCCTTGAGGATTGACAGGCTGTCGACAGTTTTAAAATAAGTGAAGAAAGATGACAGAGTTACAAAAGGGCTGCGGGGACCTAAGTGTTCAATGGAGACTGTGAGACAGGTAATTCACTGGTAGGAACCCTGGGGAAAGCATGGCTTCTTATCATTCCCTAGTCCCCTCTTTGTTCTGCTGGAGAACTCAGTGCTGTGATTCACTAGACACGCTGGAATAAATGTGTTTTTTTTTAATGCTGCTTTATTATTTTTGGGAAAGTGACTAGAGATGAATATTGTTGTTGATAACATCTCTTCCATCTGCAGCACCGCAGATGCCGAGTTCATCTACTACATCTAATTTGAGATCAAATTCCTGCTGTTGTGTCTCGGCTGTGACATCTCTGTCTAAACCTTCCCTAGAAGACTGGAGGGGGGCTTTGCCTATCTGATTGCGATTGTAATTGCATGCGGCAGAATACCACCACAAAGTCATCAATCAGCTGCTATCCATGGGAGGTTTAACCGAATTTCATTTTTTCCATTTTGCAAAACTTATAGCTAGTATGAGTGCCAGTCCACGGCAGGGAAAATTAGTTTAATGGGGAATGTCATATGCACTGCGTGATGTAGTAGCATCCATCAGGGCGCTGGCCGAACATGCACTCGCCTGTCATGTGACGTTTGTAGTTTGTCAAAAGTTTGTGTATAGAAGTTTGTGCATACTAGGGCTGCACAATATGTAGTTTCAGCATTCACAGAAAGATTCACAAAATGTACAGACTTTTTTCCCCTAATACTTTTAAACCTTACAGAGAGCTTGTAACAACAAGCAATATAAATCACATCATTGTCATAATTAGCTGTCAAAATACAGCTCAGAGAGATTTTGCATGTAATGGTTTCATTGTCACAATATACGAAGTAGGTTTGTGTGTGTGAGGCTGTAAGGTGTCTCCTGTGGTTTGCAGAGCCGTCGCCTCCTGGGGTCCACTTCATCATATCAGGGAAATGAAAGCAGAAGATGATAAGAGATGCATAGGAGGCATCAAACAACCTGTCAGGAAAAATGTTTCTCACAGATACTTTTTATATGCAGCTTTATGTTAGATGTAGATGTCGATAATATGCTGTAGAATTGCACAATGAATGTTAGCAATAGTACTTTTTTGATATATTATTATTTTTTTTTAACCATTAATGGACAGGACCGTATTAATAGGAAATCATGGGGAACAGAGAGGGACCAGAGCAGACACACAACATCATAAGACGTTTAGGTTAGATTAAGGTCACTAAGGACAATGCTGTTTTGAGATTTTGTTGATTTTAGGTTGTGTTGGAAAGTGACCAAAATCTAATGTTGAGCCAACATCTTAAATCATCGTCATATTGACGTAAAAAACTGACATTTATTCGTCAGGTATGGCAAACATAATCCAACATCTGATAGACGTCATAATGGCAAAGCCCATACAACGTCAAGCTGTAACATCATAAGATGTTGATATTTTGTTGTTTTTAGGTTGCATTGGAAAGTTCGACATTGATGTCAGCCTGATGTTGGGTTCTCATGTCAACCCGATTTTTATTTCCAAACAAAATGCAACGTCCAATGACGTTGGGGAACAAAGTCAATCAGATGTCATGTTGATGTCCTGGTCCTGCTGGGTCAAGCAGAATCTAATCTGAGTGGTAGAGAGGGAAGTTGAAAAAGGACTTCAAGCCAGGAATCAAAACTGAGTCACACTTTTCAAGTTCATTCTTTAATTTTCCTTCTGCTTAGTCTGCTTCTGCATCTATTTGGAATGTGGGGGAAACTGGAGATCCTGGAGGAAACCCATGTAGATGTCTATAATAGGCCCAGCCAGGAGAGTTGAACTTCTATGTGTTGAAATGTATGTCATGTGACCTACTTACCTACCAGTCTTCCTACCAAACCTTTGTAGGGAAACATGAGGAAAGGGAATGAATGATTACACACAGGTAAGAACAGACAGTGACTAAACCAAAATGGCAACACAGTGTAAATAAAGGTGAAGACAGACATTACATCACAACAAATCTGAACAAAATGGGATATAAACACAGAACAAATCAATCAATCAATCAATGAGCACAGAAACCAATATTAGAGCCAAAAAAGACTGACAAACTGCTGGCAGACAAAAAATATATCAAGCTAGAGTGATCTGATTGGCTGAGACCGGGAATATCAGCATAAGCCAGAATCAGGATTGGTTGTACTAAGGTGAACCAGCCAATCAGGAACAGCAGTAGAGAAAAAACAAGTGAACTGGGGTGATGGAAAGGAAAAGATAAGATGCATAATACAAACATAAATAGCCAATACATGCTCCGCCCAAGGAATCAAGAAAAATAAATAAATGAATAAACAGGTATAATATAGAAAAATTGACAGATTAGTTTAATTAATTAATAAATAGTTATTTGATTTATCAGTTTCAGCTCTACCTTAAGAGAGGTCAGTCATATTTAGAATGTTTATACTGTAGGCTGCACTTTTTTAAAGTAAAACAGTACTGTTATTATTATCAGAAATATTATTATGATTTAAAATAATTGTACATTTTTAAATTGAATCATGCTTTTGATGGTGATACTACATTTCCCACTGCCATTACATCAGTTTTCACTAACAGCAGGTTATTTTTTTTCATATAACAGTGATCATGGGAAACTGTAATATATTTTTATTAATTTTTTTGCATCTGTTTTACACCACAAAGATATTTCTGCAATATGTATTGATTCTTATAAACAGCCGTTAGACAAAAAGACATGTTCTGAGTGTGATGACAACTTCAAAAACATGTCTTTCTTTTTTTTTCTTATGTGGCACTTCATTTACACAAAGCAAAACCTCAAATATTTCATGAAACACCTTTGTGAAAACACTTGAAAATGCCAGCGTGGTTAAAATGGTGCTGTTAAATTGTTGTCTTTGTTTTGATTAAAAACGCAAACTGATGTTGTTGTTGTTTTGGAAGGAAGGTGAATCAGTATTTCCTGTTGCTCAAGGGTTTTTGTGGTCCCTTTTTGTTGGTCTCCTTCCATTGCAGAAATCAGCCTCATTTCTTCTGCCTCATTTACAGGCTGATTGGAGCTGGGCAGGAGGATAAAGGCCAAAGCACTGCAGCCTGATTCACTCAGATAATGAACGAGATCCATAATTAGTAAGAAGAAAGCTTCTGTCTTTCATATGGCATGAATAGATTTTGAGAGAGAGAGCGAGCGAGTGTGTGTGTGTGTATCTAGTGATTTGTGGGTGAGACCTTTGTGTCATCGCTAATTGCCGCTAATGAGTTGTCTGTTCAGGCTGTGTGTCAGTGCAATGAGAGCGTAACTTCCATATATCAGTGTTTCTTTTGCATCCTCATGTCCTTTCATCAGTATTTTTTTCTCTTATCATACTTGCATCATCATCAGGTATAACATTCTGACTTTGAGTCAAAAGCAGCCTGGTTTTTAAAGGGACAGTTCATCCAAAAATGTACTCAGTGACTACAGAGTTTCTAAACACGAAAGAATATATGTTTATTAGTCAATGGCTACCATCTATATAAGTTAATGGCTGGTCTCATACAGGCACGTTATGATTTAGCCAAATACGATGCAATCTTGGATTAACGTCTATGTTGATCCTGGAACTTGGGTTTGGCGATGTCGACCAATTTGGCATTGTACGATGTCTAATGTGTAACATCGTAATGGACGATGGCATCATAATCGTAGGCGGTGGTGAATTAATTATTAATGAAATAATTAATTCATAACAAATAGAATTTTTGCAGCCTAATGTTTCAACTACCTGACCCGCATGATTTTTGTTTTGCCCATAACCAAATCATAAATAAATAATGATAAGTTACACACAAATTACCACCTGTTAATCACTTTTTCGCGGGACTCTGAGGTTTTCGCAAAGATTACTAATTACAAGCGTGAAAGTGAAAGATTGAAGCAGTGTACTGATGCTGTGACATGTTACCTGATAGATTCAAAAGACTGAAGATTAATTATCACGTTTAACAACTATGGTCAGATGTGATCCAGCGGTACATCCTTGATAAACTATCTAACTTGCACTGCTCTTTAGGGTTTTGCTAAAAGTGTAAACAAAAGTGACCGGTTTGCAAAGTGAAGAGGGGGGTGTCGAGGGCGGCGTCCTCACTATTCTGCCGCCCTAGGCAGCCGCCTAGGTTGCCTCTATGAACATGCCGCCCCTGACTCAAAGCACCTGCTGACTGCTGGAGCTCAGAGCTTAAACTTAATGTTATCAGTAAACGGATCCTTTAATTCATATTGGCTGATTGGAATGTTGTTCCAGGATCAACATCAGGTGAAATCAGGTTGGCGTTCATACAGGCTTGGAGTAATTTGAGGGTGAGTACATTTTAACTATCCACTCTTAATGAAGCAAACTTCTTTTGGGAGCTTTTCAGAAGGTCTTACTTTACCATTAAATTTTTTATGACTGTGTTTTTGACACCAACCACATGAGTTCTGCAGCAAACTGTACTAAATGCCCTAAAGATTGTTTAAGGGATTGTTGAAGTTTATTTGGTAAGATAAATGTTGGCTTTATAAGCTGTTTAGTATATAAATGTAATTGTTTAGCTAGCTAGGTTGAAAAAAGCACATGTACTTTGAAGTTGTGCTACTAGTTTGTCCATAAGAAATCAATACTGAATTAGGTTTTGTGAAATAAAACATACATTGTAAAAAATATGTTTATTAACTGGTTCTGTATTTTATGATTCACAATTGTTTTCTGTTTATTTGCGGTTATGAATTGCATTATGGGAGTTGTATTTCTGCTCTGTCCACTTTTCATGTTGAAAATTCAACTTTGGAGTTTAACAAAGTGACTTTTATTGACATTTTAGAGACTTTTTTTATTTACATTTCTTATAATATATAGTGAACTAAGTCTGTAAAATGGCATGTACTAGCAGCTTATTAACAGGTTTTTGTAGTGTAATTTACAACACTAACACAGACAATACATCAATTTAAACTATTCAAAATGTCAATAAATTAACTTTTTTAAATGTTTTAAGATTAAAGGTTTTGGAGGAAAAAATAAAGATCCCATACTGCAAAATGGGATTCAATGCATTCAAAATGCATTCAAAAGCATAAATAAGCAAAGAAAAAACATGAATCACAAAATACAGAAAACTGTCAACTTACAATTATTTTTTACACTGTAGAGTAGGGAAAAGGAACAATGACAAATGTATAAATCCGCGCACAACATTATATTGGTCAACTTTGGAGAACTTTTGAAGAATATTTTTTTCAATGCACTTGTGTTTTTAATAAAATGTCTTTGCTGACATTATCAAATAGTAATTATAATCAAAAGTATATTTTGAAACTTGTTTGGGTCCTTAAAGCTGTAATCAACCCAAACAACGTCTTACCCATATGCATAGATTAATATTTTTATATTAAAGAAAATCCCAAGCCAAGGTACCAGTGTCCAATGACATTTATTTGCATGTCAGACTAGATCCAAATTTCATTGAAGTGCACAATTAGCAGTTAACAAGGTCAAATCCTAAGTGTCCTGCTGACTGATTTGGCCTCTGTTTTGTTATTGCATGCCTGATTTGTATAAATTATAATGTTAATTGGATGAAAACTAAATTTAATAAATACTAAATCAATAGTTAAAAAAACTACTTTTTTTTTCCTAATGTGTGACCTTTCACCACAAAACCTTTGCACAGGTTGTATATTTTGTAGGAATAGCCAACATTGTATGAATTAAAAAACTTTTTTTTTCTTTTATGCCAAAAATCAGTATATTAAGTAAAAGACATTTTGTAAATGACCTACCATAAATGTCAAAACGTATTTTTGTATTTGTAATATGGATTGTTAATTTGGAAAACTTTAAAAGTGATTTTTTTTCTTTACATTGAAGACTGCAGATATTCAAATACCACAGCGGTATCTCGGCCAGATATTGTCCTATCCTAACAAACCATACATCAAATAAAAGCTTGTGTATTCAGCTTTTAGATGATGTATAAATCTCAATTTCTAAAAATGTACCCTTATGACTGGTTTTGTTGAGCCTGGTCACATTTCTGAAGGGATTCTGCACTCACAAAAAACAAATAAATTGCTTAAACACAGCCTAATGAAGCGAGTGACTTTCGCTGATGAATCTCACATTTTTAAAGAGCCCCTATTACACATTGAAAAGGGTCATATTTAGGTTTTATGGGTCCCCAACATACTGATATGTATGCAAGGTCAAAAAACACATTCATGGTCTTATATATGCATTTATTTTTACTTAATTATCCCAGCGACTCCCATATGAATCGTTTAGCGATTAATTTGTTTCCAAACCCCTGCTTAGCGCGAAGCTAATCTGCGCTAATTGGACCGATGACAGCCTGTTGCGATTGGTCGACAGCGTTCAGCGCGAGACAGTAAAATGCCCAGCACGCTTCAAAGTAAACTTACTAACACCACAGTACACAGTACCCTGTTCTCAACAGTGTTATTCAGGCACCTCAGCGCCGAAAGCAGTGCAGTTAAACACAAGCTTATTGCTTATGTTAAGTATGACACACATTCAGTTTTAATCCACACAGCAGCAAAAGCTGAACTATTTTGAACCTTGACCGCTGCACATGTGCAGGATCAGCTATTGGTGGCCATAGCAACGACAAACGGCAGTGGAACGAGCTCACGAAAGCATTTAAATCTGTAAACAAAGCAGCATGCGTCGCGTTTACAACGTGGCATTAGACATGATATGAGAATATAAAGAGTTAACCTGATACAGTACACGCGGTTACTAGTAACAAAACATGTAGATTATTTCTATTTGCAATCATTGCTGTGGCACCTCGTCCGTGAACTGCTATATGTTCTAAGTGCTTACCTGTATTTTGCTTTTCTAAACGATCACATCCCCAGCTGGGAGGTTGTAGCATCCTCTGTCCTCTGACAAGCTATCTCCGCGGGCTCCTGCTCTCCATTCGCAAGCCTTTTCCAGCGTTCAGCAGCCAGCCGTTGTACCTAATATTTTGTCCTTATTTTGCCTGCACCCCTGGTGTCGTCTGTCCATTAAAAGATGGAGGCAGAAACTAAGCATGCAGATTTCTGAACGACTCCTTTCCCTCAAACTTCCAATAATATCCAGGTAAACACTAGCGTCTTCATGAGCGTCTTCATGAGCGTCTTGCTGCTGTGTTAGTGGGCGGGGCCGCAGGTTTGAATTTTGCCAGGTCTGCGCGCGCAACCATTATGTTTCGCGAAGATGTCACGCCGAAACTGCTGAAGATTCGTTATGAAGACGATTCATTTAAACCACTATGAGTCGACTCTTTTATAGATTAATCAATAGTTTTAAAAACTGTCCACTTTCAGATTTAAGCTTTAGCTGGATATTTCACTTCACTTAGAGCTGTGTTACACACTACATGGAAGGTCATTTTCAAAAACCCATAATAGGGGCTCTTTAAGATGGAATTCTTTGTGCGAGTTTTCAAAAGTTAGTTCTTATATGTGTTTACAGTAGAATACTGATGCACATCTATGCTTTGAATTACTCCAATCATCATCATCATCATCATCAAGCAGAACATCCTGAGCATTGTCATAGGATCCGGACACTTAAAGGTAAAGCATTTCTCTAGCAGAGGATATTTGCCCCAGGCGAGGACATCATACCACATCTGTGGGGTTTCATGACGTAATCTACAAAAGAACCAATGGCTTATGTTTCCAAGGAAGCTGAAGTTTTCTTTTTGCTGTGTGAGGCAGTGGAGTGAGTCTTATGTGAAGTTTATTACTCATTAGTGCTGGCTCTAAAGAGGAGATATTTCCCTCTCACAGTAATTGCTAATTGGGTAAGAGGTAAAAAGCTAACTGTGGCTGTGATTGACTGAAATTCATGGCCCCTTTGCACTGAGGCTCAATTACAAATACTTGATCTCTAACATCGTGGCAGGGGGTATTGACTCTTAAAAAAGCATAATCAGAAATTATAGTAGAGCTTTGTTTGAATGCACTCTCTGGGTGACTCGGGTTCACTCTAGTTGCCTCTTTTTGCTGTAGTCCTCTGCTGGAAATACTTTACAGTACATTTAAAATAACTGTCGCTGTGTAAAATGGAGGTATTGTATATGGTGAACATTTTACAAGAGTCTACTCTAAAATACAGTTAACCCTGTAAGACCCAAATATTATATTGTAGCAGATTAACATTTTGTAGACAATTTCAATGCCACTTTAATGCAAATGCTAATCAAAATTCTACTACATTCAAACAATACTGTCTGAATGGCCTATTATCTATGTATATATACACATATGTATCTATACACATCTATGTATATATATATGT